>ML341422.1:0-35219 GCA_005239505.1 Nicotiana paniculata | reverse complement strand
TTGAAATCCTCTTCATAAGCTCCATGCCTATGTGGTTAATCTACAAGAAATAAACCAGTTAGAAATGGTAAATTTCATATACGGGGGTGAAAGGGGATAACTTACACCATACCTTTAAAGAAGTATGCACGACCTCATTTGCCCATGTAAGAGCACCGTGGCTAGCTAGCTTTGCTTTCTCCGTGGGACCTATTAAAGGCTTGAGCCACACTTCAGGCTCACCCGTCTTCTTGAAAAGGTTTCCCTTAGATGGAACCTCTATTACCACACGCCGCATCTCTTTGCTGGAAGACCCCACTTCCCTAACGGAAGGCAGGGAAGCAGGAAGAGATGGAACAAAAACAGGCACAGAAGGTTGAGGAGCTGGAGAAGCCACGGGCAAAGGAGCAGGCATGGAAAGTTGAAGAGTTGAAGAAGTTACAGGCAAAGCAGCATCAAAAGTTGAGATAGCCAAAGGAATAGACGAAGTAGTTTCTCTCAAAGAAGCAGGAAAGACAGCAGCCAAAGGGACGTCGTCAGGAACGAGATCACTACCATCATGAATAGGGGAATGTGGAACATCATCAAAGATAGGGGGCTCAATCACAGACACGAGAGGTAAGGTTGAGGCACTAGGCTCATCATCTAAAATCATTCGCCTTCTCCGTGGCCTGTGCACCAAAGCACCCTCTTCCTCTTCCTCCATGGAACGAGATTCGCTAATCTTCCTCTTCGAGGAAGATGAACCAACGATAATTTTCTAGGCTTGAGCCAAGGAAATCTTTGGGATAGAGGAAGCGGACACCCCACGAGGATAGAATCCTATTAAAAAGGGAAAAAGTTAAACGACAAAAGAAAAAAGACTCAAGTAAGGAAAGAAGCAATAGCAAAAGCTTCACTTACCGTGGGTCTTTACTTGCCAACCGTACCTCCCAGCGAGGTACTTCCAAGATCTTNAAAAAAGACTCGAGTAAGGAAAGAAGCAAGAACAAAAGCTTCACTTACCGTGGGTCTTTACTTGCCAACCGTACCTCCCAGCGAGGTACTTCCAAGATCTTTCTTCAGAAGGAGCAACAGATAACAGTTGTCTACCCAATCACGAATATCGGAGACATTCTCGACAGTATTCATAATTGCTGAAAGGAGAAAAATAAACAGACACGATGTTAAATAAAACATCTCAAGTCAAAACAAGAAAAAACAAATGTGAGATAAAGCATACTCACGTGTGCGATTCCACTTCTCAGGGAAGGGAAGATTTTCTTCACCCACTAAACCAGCAATGGGTACAGCGACATAACGAAGGTACCAACCCCTATCCTTATCGTCTCTAGGGGTTACTAACATTCTTTTGCTTCTAGCAGTCAGAGTAAAAACCCTTTCACGAAATAATGTAGGAGAGTAGAGGTGAATAGGATGGTTGAAGGTAAAAAGGAACCGAGGCTAAATAAGCCAAACTCCTAAGGCATGTGACAACTCGCCACACAAGCGGGCCAACTTGTCCTAAGCATATATTGAAAAAACGGCAAAACTCAATTATAACTAGGTCAATGGGGGGTCTAAACCCTAAAGTGAAAGGATAAGTATAAACAAAATAATAACCCGTCTTGTAAGATGTTATTCTTTGATTACTATTCGGAATATAGACAGGAAAGTCAGATTTCCAGAAGCACTCCCTTCGAACAAGGGAAATCTGACCCTCAGTTATAAGGGTTGGATATATTTCTACACTATCAAGAGAAGAAGATTGATCTACAAGAACTTGACTATCCCTAGAGAAAACAAACTCAGCAGGGACAATTTCATCGACTCTAGGTTCACGAAGGCGTTCGCCTCTACCTCTAGACGAGGATCGAGAAACCCTAAATCTCGGAGTACCTGGAGATCTAGTGGAAGGAGAAGGAACTATTTGAGAAGAAGAAGAAGAGCCCCTCGAAGGAGTGGATCCTAGACTTCTAAGTCTACCACCCCTCCGACTCCTAGTCGGAGCAGAAGATGGCGCTAAGATTTCAATGTCTATTACTCTTTGAGGTTGGTTTGAAGAAGACATGTTTACAAAGGCAAAGAAGAAAGTTTTTTTTTTATAGAAAACAGAAGTAGAAAAGTTTTTCGTGGAAGCAAAGAAAAGAAAACAAGTATTTATACTTGAAGACAACCGTCAAACATGATGAAAAAGGAAAATAATGATGAAAAGTCATAATTGAAGATGCCACTTCAGAACTGGCACAATCGCAAAAAGCCCTAAAAGGTGCTGAGTAAATGCAGAACCAATCCGAAAAGGACACGTGGTATGAGCATTAAATGGAAGTGACAAACAACGCCTATGGTACAGAAAAGGATACAATGATTCAAGGAAAAGCGGCGACAAAATATTCCCGCCATAAATGAATATCCACTTACCAAATATTAATCCTTAAATATATGGCAAGTGGGGGGATTATCTGTATTGGTAAAAAAGAATTTCACACGTAAGCCAGCTTTTGACAACTCAGCCAGTCACGTGGACACGGGAAAACATGACAGCTGGAAATAACTCTTTGAAGAGGTATGTTACAAAGAGGCACGGTTCAGTACACCCACGAACTTATCAGCCACGGGAAATTCAATTTGATCAAAACGGGAGAGAGGCACGGTCAGAATGAATCTAGACAAAGCTATTGGCAGATTCACGGACCCACAATTGATTACTCGAACGTTATGTAACTGAACTCCTATTTACCGTTATCCTTTTTAACGCCTCATTAATGTCATAATTAGTCATTAATGAGTAACCATAGCAGCAGTCATATGTAATAAGAATCTCCTATATAAGGGAGGGGAATACAGCTTGTAAAGGCATCTGATTCTCGAATACAATCAACTTCGATCTTTTATTTCTGTAATATTGTCGATTCTTTATTTTTCCCATTATCTTGATTATCAGTAACCCGTATTCATCTTAAAAATAAGATTTAGTCAAAGGGTCTAATTCTTTGGTTAAACAAAGAGATGGGAATTAAAACCTATACCTCTTCATTGGTGAGCGGATAAACATCTCCGACTGGATGAGCTGAGCCACATCAAAATTGTGGCCTTGCATAAAGCACCAAATCACTGCCGCTCTTGGGCCATTTACCTCCGTGGTGTTATCGGATGGAAACAATCGAATATTGATAATGTACAACCAACACTTACCCTCAAAAGTGAGTGATGATGAATGCAAGATGCTACCAGGCACACACCATACTACCTCTCTGCCCGGTAAACAGATAGTTTGGAAAAAGAGATTCCATGTGGTGGGTTCACGCTTGTAAGTCTCATAATAATCTTCAGCCCCATTGAATATCGGCAAATGATACACTCGTCTGATGGCAGCTAGTGAGGCATCCACCCTTGTTTGTCTCAAAGTGCATATTCTCTCCTCATGTTCAGGGCGATTGGCATAAAACTCCCGTACAAGCATCATGTTATCCTCCTCTCGCTCTTCAAAGAAGATGTCGAGTCGGCGCCTAACCAACTCCCAATATATAATTGGGCATTCAACTTCGAGGGATGCCCTGTTAATGGCTCTCTCGGGTACATGCTTTTTCGTAGCCTTCTCACTAAAGCGGTCCTGAGCCGCTCTGGAAACAAATCTGCGACTATCAAATTGGCTTGTGCTAGTCGGTGCCCAAACTCTGGAAGAACCTCCATGTCCACTAGACGAGGCTCCTATAGCGCGTCTCTTCCGTGAGGGATGCATTGTACCTGACACAACAACACCACTATTAGTAGGGGCGAATTATGTGAACCAAGGGCGGTTACTCAGACTTCACTCGCACCATGGTCACAGTTTGCATTCATAGCTCATTGAGGCAAATCAACAAACACCTAGTGTGCATATATCTATAAAGTTGCACGAACAACCAATTGAATTACCACACCTTCCATACCAAATCTAGTGGTCTCACACACCACATATACACCACAATCCAACTCCAATAGACAAGACCCATGATTTTAATACCCTATACATACACTAACAAATAAAAAAAGAAAAATTGAAAAGAAAAATCACTACAAAAATTGAAAATAAACATAAAAAAGGAAAATACTAAGAAAGAGGAGTAAAATCATGTACTTACTTGGAAATCTTGAGAAGGATGGAGGTTGGAGCAATGTCGAATGGAAAGGGGAAGAAAGGAGGAGAGTCTTGTGTTGAATGGAGAATATGGGGGAAGGGAAGGAGAGAAATCAGTGGTTTTGTTGTGGGGGAGAGGGATGGGTTTTTGTTGAAAAGGTGAAGAGGAGCGGGGGAAAGTGGGGAGTATTTTTAGGGGGGTGGGCATTTTAGGTTAAGGGAGGGAGTAGAAAAAAAAATAAGAAAACTAAAATAAAAAAAATTATAACTTACCTGGTGTCCACCTAGTCCGTGCCCAGCTCTGCGGTCGCGTCTGCGGTAGTGGATGCTGGGCAGAATACGTCCAAAAATCTGTGACCCAGTTTGCGCTCAGGTCCGCAGTCGGACTTGAGGCAGAACACTTGCCAAAATCCACTTGCGAGACCGCGGCCGCGGATCCACAATAGTGTAGCACCCAAACTTCGCGGTCAGAGCCACGGTCTGATTCACGGCCACGGATCACCATCTCCGACCAAATTTTATCTTTTCCTCAAAGTTACCTCTGCGCGGGTTAATTTTGGACCCCTGATTCCTTCCAATGCGCACAATTCTTGCCCTGCACACTAGTAGTTCGGTTAGTAAAGTTCAAAATCAAATATAACAACAAAAGAAAAACAAGAGAAGAAAATCATGGGTTGCCTCCCAAGAAGCGCCTGAGTTGATGTCACGGAACAATAATTACAACAATTCAATAGGTTGCCTCCCATGTAGCGCCTGATTTAACACCGCGACACGACGCAGGTAAGCACATTTAAGGTTCGCTCGACCTCTGAGGCTCGATCAAATGGGTCACTAACACTCCCTTCGCTTCATCCATGCCCACATAATGTTTTAGTCTGTGCCCATTGAATCTGAACGCACGAGAGTCATTCTCTGCGACAATCTCTACAACACCTGTGGGTGGTACTTCAACCACACGAAATGGCCCTGACCATCGCGACTTTAGTTTGCCCGGAAATAACCTTAGTCTTGAGTTGTATAGCAATACCGAATCTTCGGGTTTAAAATTCTGCTAAATAATGTTTTTATCATGTAATATCTTCATTCTCTCTTTGTACAATCTTCTCTCAAAATCATGATAGTAGAACTCATCAAGCTCGTGCAACTCCGTGACTCTACTAGTTCCCGCAACATCAATGTCGAGATTCAACTGTTTCAGCGCCTACCAAGCTCTATTATCCAACTCCACCGGCAAGTGACAGGCCTTCCCGAACACCAACTTGTATGGCGACATCCCAATTGGTGTTTTGAAAGAGGTTCGATAAGCCCAGAGTGCATCATCTAACTTTCTCGCCTAGTCCGTTTTGGTGGCATTCACGGTTTTAGATAACACACTCTTTATTTCTCTGTTTGACACTTCCACTTGCCCACTTGTCTGCGGATGATATGGAGTGGCCACCTAGTGGCGTACATAATACTTCTCTAGCAACTTCTCGAAGGCTAGATTACAAAAATAAGTGCCTCCGTCATTGATTATTGCCCTTGGAGTGCCAAATCGGGTGAATATATTCTTTTTCAAAAACCCAATCACCCCCTTTGCATCATTGGTAGGGAGCGCTGCAGCTTCCACCCATTTGGACACGTAGTCCACAACGACGAGTATGTACTTGTTGACATATGAACTGATGAAGGGCCCCATGAAATTGATTCCCCATACATCGAACACTTCGACCTCCTGAATTGGGTTCATAAGCATATCATGTAGCCGGGAAATATTTTTGGTTTGTTGGCATTCATCACAACCCTTTACCCATAAATGTGCATCTTTGAACACTGTTGGCCAGCAGAAGCCCGACTCCAAACTTTTGCGGTTGTCATAACTCCTCTGAAATATCCACCGCATGGTGACGGGTGATATGCTTGCAAAATAGAAGACTGGTCTATCTCCGGGATACATCTACGAATCATGTTGTCAATAGAAATCCTGAACAGATAAGGTTCATCCCAATAATACATGCGGCAATCACGAAAGAACTTTTTCTTTTGGACAAAAGAAAGGTTATAAGGAACTATACCGCTCACCAGATAGTTTGCAATGTTGGCATACCATGGAGCTTCCTCAAGACTTGTGGCTAGTAGTTGTTCTTCTGGAAAGGTTTCCATAATCTCTTCTACCTCAACCACTTTCTCAGCTCCTTCTAGTCTAGACAAATGATCAGCTACTTGATTTTTCGTTCCCTTACTGTCACGGATTTCCAAGTCAAATTCTTACAGCAGTAGTACCTAACGAATCAGGCGTTGTTTTGACTCCTTCTTCTCGATTAGGTACCTGAGAGCAACATGACCAGTATAAATAATTACCTTCAAGCCTATCAGGTACGATATAAACTTGTCAAACGCGAACACTATCGCCAGCATGTCCTTCTCGGTCACAGTATAGTTCAGTTGGGTTCCACTCAACGTTCTACTTGCGTAGTGTATTGGATGCATGATTTTATATTTTCGCTGCCCAAGAACTGCACCCACAGCATAGTCACTTGCATCACACATCAGCTCAAATAGTTTCTCCCAGTCAGGGGCAACAATGATAGGTGTTGTTACCAGTCTCATTTTCAATTCCTCAAATGCTACCCTACAGTCATCAGAAAACACAAAAGGGTGATCTTTTTCAACCAATTTACACAAGGGGTTAGCAATTTTGCAAATATCTTTTATAAATCTCCTATAGAAACTGGCGTGCCCAAGGAAACTCCTGATTGCTTTGACGGAAGTGGGTGGTGGAAGCTTTGCTATCACGTCAACCTTTGCACGATCCACCTCAATTCCCTTATTTGACACAAAGTGTCCCAAGACTATACCTTCATGTACAATGGAATTGCACTTCTCCTAGTTGAGCACCAGGTTACTTTCGATACACCTCTTCAATACTCTTCTCAAGTTCTTAAGGCAATCATCAAATGAATTCCCCACCACTGAGAAATCATCTATGAAAACCTCCATTATTTCCTCTACCATGTCCATGAAGATGGCCATCATGCACCTTTGGAATGTGGTAGGTGCGCTGCATAGGCTAAACGACATTCTCCGAAGGTTGTCAGCCTACATAACCAACTTCTCATACCAAGGGAAGAAGGTATCAGATCCCAGTAGTTCGAGCCCTTTTTTCCCAGTTCCTGTACTTGGAATGAATTCTAGTGAGTAAAGTAGTCTGCGGAAAGATAAGTCGTACCAAGTATCCTTTCCCCAAAAAAAGGGGTCCAGAAAAGTGTGGCTGATTTGTTCTTTTACCATGTCACCTACACTCTCATTTAGTCGATCTTGATAGTCCGAATACGAGAAGTGTCTTAATCTAGACACTCTCCAAGTTGATAGGATTCAAATGAAAAAGGAAATACAATGGTAGGATTTGCCATCTTTCTTATTAAATAATTAAAAACCAATTGATCGGTGTGCATCTCTGGTGTTCTGCTCGTGGGGAGAGGAATGCGGGAAAGTGGGGTCCTTTCAACTGTGCTCACTTCCATTTTAGAGCGTAAACTCCATAAGGGCATGTAAATGAAGTCTTCTCTCTATCCTCTGGTGCAATAGAGATCTGGTTATACCCCGAGTACCCATCCAGAAAGCAAAAATGGGACCTCCCTGCTAATCTATCTAACACCTGATCAATGAATGGAAGTGGGAAGTGGTCTTTCCGGGTAGCCAAGTTCAACTTCCTGTATTCCATACAGATTCGCCAACCTGTGACTATTTGTGTAGATATCAATTCATTCTTATCATTTTTCACTACCGTCATATCACCCTTCTTTGGCACACACTATACTGGGCTAACCCAGTTGCTGTCAGAGATAGGGAATATGATTCCCGCATCTAACCACTTAATCACTTCTTTCTTCACCACTTCCTTCAAGTTGGGGTTCAGCCTTCTTTGATGTTCTCTGGAAGGTTTGTGCCCATCTTCCAGTAGAATCTTATGCATACGTAAGGCTGGGTTGATACCTTTGATGTCTGCAATGATCGACCCAATTGCAATCTTGTACTCCGCCAGTACCTGCAAAAGATGTTCTGCCTGCACATCTAACAAATTAGATGAGATAATAGCAGTCAAAGTTGAGCTAGGTCCTAAGAATGCATACCTGAGATGGGTTGGAAGTGGCTTCAGCTCCATATTTGGGGGCTCTTCTATCGATGGCTTAACTGGAGGAGTTTTTATTTCCTCTAAGTGCAAGGGCTCAAATTCGAGCTCCCTCTTCCAAAAACCTTTGCCTTCAAGAGAAAGTACCCACTCTGTCAAGTCTTCTCCATTGGCTTCATCTAGGTTCATGAGACAAGCTGCTAAAGGATCTTGAGTGTTCAATGTCTCATCTTCCTCCTCCAAAATTACATCCACGACATTTATTAGAGAGCAATTGGCGAATTCACTTGGTTGCCTCATAGATTTCTGTACATTGAATGTTATCTATTCATCATTTAATCTCATTTTGAGCTCTCCAATTTCACAGTCAATTAGAGCTCTCCCCATGGACAAGATTGGTCTTCCTAAAATTATGGGAATTTCCTCGTCAACCCGACAGTCAAGAATGACAAAATCTGCTGGGAACACAAACTTCCCAACCTGCACTAATACATCATCTAGAATACCAGAGGGCCTTTTCACTGTCCTTTCAGCCAATTGTAGTAACATTGACGTGGGTCTAGCTCTTCCAATCCCTAGCCTTTTGTAGATAGTCAGGGGCATAAGATTTATGCTTTCCCCCAAATCACATAGTGCTTTAGCAAATGCATTGTTACATATTGTGCAAGGGATTGTGAAACTCACTGGGCCAGGAAACTTCTCAGCAATGGGTCTCATCAAAACAACACTACAAGTATGAGTCAGTGTAACCATGTCCAAGTCTTGAAATTCGAACTTGCGTGACATCAAGTCCTTCATCATGTTCGCATAATCAAGCATCTCCTTTAAAGCATCAATCAATGGAATGTTTACCTGAATTTGTTTCAACATCTCCAAGAATTTCTTGTATTGCTCATCTTTTTGATACTTGTCCAGTCTCTGTGGGAATGATGCTGGATTCCCTGTGATTTCATTTTTTTCTTGTTCAGACACTGCCTCCGCTATTAGTTCATGTGTTGCCTCAGTCCCTTTCACAACCTCTTTTTCTTTGTTGGCATCTTCTTGAGCATGTTGTACTGTCACCTCAGTCAATCCTACTGAATCATCTACCTCAATAGGTACTGGCACCAATGTCTCAGTAGGTCTTCTTTCACGAGCAATCTCTTTCTCCAAGTCTAGGTCTCTACCATTTTGTAGACTCACTACCATTAGATGTTTCGGGCCCTACTCCTTTGGATTGATTTGTGTGTCTGCAGGTAACGCCCCCTAGGAACGATTATTCAGAGCCATCAAAATCTGTCCCAATTGGATCTCAATATTCTTTATTGCTGACTCATGTGAGTCTACTCTCTCAGTTACTTCCCTAGTGGACTCAATCAATTGTTGCATCATTCCCTCGAGTCTAGCAAACCCATACGTATCCCAGTGTGTTGTTGTTGAGGTTGATGATAAACCTGCTGCTGATTCTGATGGTTGTAGCCGTGTTGTCTTTGGTAAGGCACCACTTAACCTTGAGGTCACATGGCCCCAAGATTGTTGTTATTGTTGTGTTGTTGCGGGGCTGGTCTATATTATTGATTCTGTTGACCCCAATTCTGACCACGTCTCTGTCCCCCGTAGTTGGCCACATAATTCATGTTCTCCTGATATTTCTGGTGATCACCTTCCGCATTCCATGAGCAAACATATGCTTGATTAATGCATGATGTACATAAACCCCCATTAGTTGCGTCAACAATGTGTACCTGCTGTTTCGGCATGATTCATCAACCTTTTTGGTGAGGATGCTCATTTGTGTCATTAGAGTGGCCATATTTTCAGCTATGGAGTTAGCTGGTTCTAAGTCCATTGAGTGAACCACAGAAGTGATTTGAGCGTTTCTTGTCGTCCACCCCGAGTTTTGTGCCATTTTGTCAAGTAAGATCTTGTTTTCGCCGAATGTTTTGCTAAAAAATGCTCCACCTGATGAAGCATCAACATTGGCTTTCAAGCTATCTGCCAAACCCATGTAAAACCTCTGCCCCAACATCTGCTCTGAAATACCATGGTGTGGACACAAAACCAGCAGCCCTTTGAACCTTTCCCACGTTTCTTGTAACGTCTCTGTTGGTTTCTGCCTGAAGCTCAATATCTCATCAATTTGTTGAGCAGTCTTATTGGGTAGGTGAAATTTGTTCACAAATTTCTTGACTTATTCCTCCCAAGTAGTGATGAAATTTATGGGGAGTGAATTAAGCTAAGTCTGAGCCGCTCCCGCCACTGAGAATGGAAACAACAATAGCCTTATTGCTTCCGGAGTCACATTATGTTTTCTTTGTGACAGGAAATTCTTCAAATGCTGTTGAGGATCTTCAATGTATGACCCTGAGAACAGTCTCTTGTTCTGAAACAAATGAAGCATGTTATTTGTGATTTGGAACGAATCGGCTTGTATCTACGGGACTAAAATTGCGGTTTCTAAGTTGTCAGCTGTGGGTTGCGCCCAATCGTACAATGCTGCTTCTAGAAAAAGAGGAAAATTGGGTCATTCATGTTATCCCCATTATTCCTGTTGTTTACTTCGTCTCCCATGTCTGGTTCAAGTTGTTTTGTCGATTTCTGTTGTTTTTTGCCTTTCTTGTTTTCACGATTCAATGCCTTGAAAACTTTCTCAGGGTCTAATAATGCTTCGAACAATTCACCAATTCTTGAGGATTTTCTAGGCATGCACCTGTAACACGCAAGACTACAAACGTTAGAATTTCAATGTACTCAGTTGAAGAAAATTGACTACCTAAGAATTTTTGCACTTCTTTTAACTGCAATTAATAACACCGTTAATTCCCCGAAAACGGCGCCAAAATTTGATCACGCCCAACTATGCCTTATAAAAAGGACAAATCGATCGCTGCAAATATATTTCGGTTAACAAGTCCGGAGTCGTCCCACAGGGAATTAACCTATCAATCACATCTATCAGACTCACACAATTTCACGTAATCAACTTTCCGAGATATTTAAATAGCATATTGGATGTTTACTATCTAAATATTACTTAATGAGAATGCAATAAGTAAGAACTAACTATGAACGTGTTGTAGACAATAATTAGAATGATCTAAGGTTATGATTTACCTATTGTCAGAGTCTTTTCCGCTATGTTTGTTATAAATTTTTCTAAGTCTTCTCTATCGATCATGAGCGCTCTAACTATTGTAACTCTCTCCCGAGTAATTACAACAATATACTAGACATAATCTCCCGAATTACGCTAGCTAACCTTAATTACAGTTCACTTAGATCGCACCCAAGGTTTCGTTATCCCTAATCCCACCTTTAAACCCTTCGTATTGATCCCTCATATACGTCAGGAGTGATGTTGTTCAACAGCGACCTAAATATGCACTCTCTCCCGAGTAATGCACACTAAATAGGAACAGTTAATCGAGGGCCCTTCAATCAACAACAACAAATATATAGTTGAACAAATAGAGAGAAAATTAAGGCAAATTTATATTAACATAACGAGAAATTCATCCTTCAATAGGTTCCATCAAAACCCTAGATTAGGAGTTTAGCTACTCATACTAATGCAAAACACAACACTAATATAATTCATAATCCAAAAATAGAAGTAAGAAGAAAAGATAAAAACTCTGAAGAATTGATTTGTCTTCTCTCCCTTGTTCTTGCCTCCAAAATCGTCTAAAAACACCTCTCACTCTACCTCTGGGCGATTTTAGGCTTCATATAGGCTTAGGTTAGTTTCCCAGAAAATTACATAATTGCCCCAGCATTTTTTCACTTCTGACCGCCCATCCGCGGCCGCAGATTTTTGCCTCTTCACTGCCTTCCATTTACGAGCTGATTCGCGGCCGCGAAGCACCTGGACTTTGCATTTTTGCTTGCTTTTCTCACTTATTTTCGTCCGGGCTAACCTTTGATTGGCCTTCTACATTCATAATGACTCCAAAACACTCTTTAGCTCCCTCCTAGCTCAGAGTGGCTCCTGCAAAACATAATTTTCTTAATTAGAGCATTTTGTATCTTTTAATATTCAAACATCAATAAAGTGCGGCTAAATTAGAGTGTAAATAGCGTCTAAATTATATAATATAGGCTACTATCAAATAACTACTACTTAAGTATATACAGAGGCAGATCCATAATTTAGATTCTACGGGTTCAACTTTAAGATTTTTAGCATTGAACTCGTTGTATTTTAAAGTTGTGGGTTTAGACCTACCATTTATTGAAATTTTTATGAATTTTTAGACATAAAATTATGCTCTGTGACCAAAGTAATGGGTTCAGATGAATCCGGTGGACATACGTTACATCCGCCCCTGATTATATAGTTTAGTTATTTCCCAAACTATATGTCTTGAAGGAGTTATTCCCCTACTATTTTAGCATTAGAACGTAAAGTTCATAACTCCCGATCTGCAACTGAATCATATCATTTGTTCCTTATTCTCTTTTTAGATAAAGTGAAAAGAAAGTTATCATGTCGGCTGCTCCAATAAAATTAAACGCGAAACGACATCCTAGCCACTTAAACTTGTACCCGTTTGTAAATCCGATACATAAACTTATAGTTTTCGCATTTGAACACTCCAACTTGACAGAATGAGTACTATTAAACCACTTTGACCATTGGCTATGCTTATGTGGCAGTGACATAGGTGATATGGACAAAATGTGTCTCAATCACACATAAAATGCGCGTGTCTGCGATAATCTGATTAAAGAAAATACAATAATCAATAGGAAAAAAATAAAAAATAAAAAATAAAAAATAAAAAAGAAAAGGGAAAAACGACCCCTAGCCTGTCAGTACTCATTTTCGCTCTCTTTCTTCTCTTCGACTTAAGCGAGGAGAGAGAACATCAGAATATTCGATATGGAGATTGTGTATTTTTACTTTTATCTTACGATTTTGGAGTTTTAGAAAAGATGGGGTTATGATTGGTTGCCAGCAAAGTGGAGGTGGCAGCCATTTAAGTTTTATGGTGGTCAAAAGTACTCACCACTCTAAACCACCAGTGTCTGAAGAAAACCCTATTATCGAATCTCTTTGCCAAAACAACAGCAAAAAAAGAGCAGATATTTGCAATGGTATTCAACGGCCTCCACTATTTCAAAGCCATGAATTCCTATTGAATTTCTGAAATTCCGAAATTCAATTTTTTTTTTGGTCTAATCATGACCATAATGGAGTTGTGAAATTGATTCAGAATAAGAGAGAAATGACCAGTAAGGAAAAAGATAGAGGAGAAGAAAGAATAAGAATAAGGTAAGAAAGGGAGGTGGATGAACGGAGATGAAGGAAGTGTCAGGTCTTTTTCCTCCTTTTTTTTCTACTTCTTTTTTGTTGATTTAGTATTTGAAAATAGGACCTACAAATAATACTTGTCAAGTAATAAATAATCTAACATGTGACGTGTTGTACATGTCAGCACAAGTGATGTACTCGCTCCACTAGATGTATTTATTAGTACTCATTCTGTCAAGTTTATCCACTGGATGTTCAAATGGGAAAAGTGTAAGTTTATGTATCAATTTTACAAACGGATACAAGTCGGCGCCAATTCAAGTACCCGCTTGATCCTTCCCGAATTTTTCCGCCGTAGCTGCCCCAAAATTCAAATCTGCCATGGCTGGACAAATTCAAAAACATCAATGATCACCTTACAGCATGCCTGGCAGCCTTTGCAGCATGACTGGTAGCCTTTGCAGCATTCCTGATAGCTTTTGCAGCATGCCTGACCGGAACGATTGATTCACAGCATGCCTGACAGCTTTTGCAGCATGCCTGACCAGAATGATTGCTTCACAACATGCCTGACAGCTTTTGCAGCATGTCTGACCGGAATGATTGCTTCACACCATGCCTGACAGCAACTTTGCAGCAACTTTAGTTTATCTTTCTTGTATTCACAGCCATATATGGCTAAATAAGTCTATATATACTTGTACAAACATATCAAATAAGTATCTCATTACTTGTAATTTCCCTTTCTCTTGAATATAATTTGAAAATTGGCCTTGACCTCCAAAACCTTTTGTGTGCCTTTGATTCAATTTCTTTTCAGCCTTTGTGTGTAAGAAGTATTGTCATCGTTAGCACGTTTTTGTGCTGATCCTTTACTTGGACTGAAACTAGGCCGTAGCATTTTAGCTAGCTAGTTGTCCTCACGGTGTTTGATAAGTGGCCAGGATGTCATTTTGCCAAAATTAAATTTCCTTTAATTTCGTTATGAGTCCTCCAATCAAGAATTAATTTTTCTTTAATTTGTTTTCTGCCCAATCTAATATGGGATTGACGCGTTGTAATTACTTTTATAGCCACAAAAAATGTTCATTCAGAATGAGACCAACAAGTATTGTCCGACTGCGATTCTTTATAAAAAATCATATTATTCGCATACAAATTAAAATCACAAAGAAATACACACTTCACCTCATTCTTCCCAAATGAAAGACATTCTTAATTAAATAGATGTTGGAATTGCCTAACCCTTCAAAGCAACTTTATTTTCTGTTTCCTTTTACATATGGTTCTTTTACTTGTATTTGGGCCGTCAAAGACTAAACATTGGCATATAGAGCTGCTTATTCTATGTCAACTGGGGATAGCAGAACATTCATATTGTCACCACAATTAACAAACTCGTAGTTCACAATAAGGTGGCCGCGTTGATTCCCTCTTCCGTCTGTGTCGAGCTGCCGGAAAACGTTAACATCCAAGTCTAGTCCGCCATTGCTGCATTGATCCACAATTCTCACTGTGGTCTGAGCTCCTGTGCCTGTATTTGTCACCTGTACGATTTTTGTGATGATATTATATATTGTTTAGGAACTAATAAGATACCTCATGCTTAGTTTTTAGTTGTTTAAAATAAATCTATTTGACCATCAAAGTTAAAACGAGACCATGATTATCCAAATTAATTACATGAATTTTAAAGTGTGAAGTTTATTATACAAAACAAGCCTTACAGGTACTAAAGGGGAGGTTTAATTTCAGATATAATTGCGCTTCTTCGTGATTAGTTTAGGTCGTGAAAGTCAATATCCATACTACCAACTTGGGCAAGGACAATGGATTTAAAGGTCAAAGATCTAAAAGAAAGTCTAAGATCTAGGTACGTACATCTCTTTATAAATCTCACGCTCTTCACCACGTAGAATCAAATGTTGCCTTCTTATGTATTAGGATTCTTTTTTTTTTCCGATACAAATTTGGAAAATTTTACTAGCTAGCTATAAATTTACTGTTATTATTTTTAGTTTTCAAATAATTAATTAGGGCAAGAGACATGAAAATAAAAAAGAAGTTTTAAACAAAAAGTCACTATTTAAAATTGCACAAAATTGAATAGTTAACGTAAATTTTTTATTGTTATTATAAAAGTAACCGCTTTATAAGAAGTATCAAGGTAAATTAAATTTTGAAATCTAAGAACAGGAGATCGTCATAAAATAAGTTGAGACTTTGAAATTCAAAGGAGATCAAGGAGAGATGATCGATAAATTGCATATTTTTGTAGTTCTATCGGATGATTATTTCATTGTTGAAAATAGTGGATTGCGGAATATGGTTTCAAAAAAAGTCGCTGTGGTGAATCAATGAAATTAAACGATATGTCTGGGCAATCTTAACTCAAATTAAAATTATAATTTAATATTCGTATATTATATCTTACCCACTCCTATGGTTGTTCAATTAATATCTCACGAAACTACTTTAATTTGTAGGAAAACAAATTAAACTAATATGATCATCAAAAGTAGATTAATGTTCCAAATCTTACCCTTAAGCATTTTCCACAAGAGTCTCGGCCACGAGGTCCAACAGGACCACAGAATGCAGTCCAACCATACTTCCTCCTCCATGCCAAAGGCTTGTTACCATCCCAAGTTGAGCAGTACGCGCTAACTGCATATAAATCCCACCCAACATTCTGCGGGTTATATATATGATATGTTGCCCTAACGTTTTGCGCACTACCCCCGCCTCCGCCGCCACCTCCACCACCGCCTCCGCCGCCACTGCACTGGCTTTGGCAGCCTTGGCTAGGAGAGCAGTATTCTGGTGTAGACCCACACCACCCAAATTGGCTGCAGCATAAGTTTCCACCGCATAAAGCTCCTCCCCTTTGCCTTCCGCACTGCTCTGCGTTGGCACCTGCGGCTATGATATAGAGGATCAGAACAAGCAAAAGAGTAGTTAGCTTTCCCATTTTTCAAAGTGTTTGAACTGGTGTTATCTGATCCAGTTGTGGGTTTTTATAGGGTTTTCTTTTTTGTTTATATGTTGATTTAGTGTAATATATTTATTTTGGTTTTGGAAATAACTGTTGGAAAACTACGTTTTGCGTGTGTGCGTGAATTTTGGGTGCTATCCATATGTTATGCTGCTTAGACTAATTTAAAAAAAAAACTTGAGTTGGAAATTCGGGATATTAAACCATAGGAGTACTTATTACTATGTTACTAAAATTTTACGAATTAATATCTTCAAAGGATAAAAGTGTACCGTAAATATATTTTATAAATTAAAATAGTTACATACTCATTAATTTAGAAGTATTTTCAACTTTTAAGTATTAGTGTGTTTCGTCAATGTCACTAATTTATGCCGTGGGGATAGAAGACGTATACAGCAGTAGGACTGATGGCGGCTTTTATAGTAGAGGCGGCTATTAGCAAATAATGGATCGGGTCGTCTCTTTTAATCTAAAAAAAGTCCTCCTTAATAAAAAAATATTAAAAATAAAATACTAATTTACCTTCGACAAAAATCAAATTTAGGTGCCCGTACTTTGATTCTCCACCATGTTTTAGGTTTGGATATTCGACCCACAAATTAATGCCAACATATAATATATCATGTACCGCTGAAGTCTCGCATTTAGTGACGGATCCAGAATTTTGTGTAAGCGAGTTTAATCTTAGAAGTATATAACTTTAAACATAAAATAGTAGTTGTCAAGTGGGTTCAAATAAATATTTATACAAAATTTACACAACTTTAATCCCAATTTATACATATACATAATATTATTTTTGATAAAACGAATTCAATTAAACCCGCTAGTTATCACTTGGGTCCGCCACTGCTCGCATCTAGGGGAGGATGCAACATAGACACAAATTACACAATAGATTTAGATGATTTCATTATTTCAAATATGTATATAATATCCCCGCTAGTGTTTCCAAAATGCACAAGTTTCTATGACTAAATAATTTAGTACTCTTTACGGTCCATAATAAGTGATTAATTTATCTTTGCATACTCTTTAATAAAATACAAACTCTTAGAAAATAAATAAATATTTTGACTAAATTATCCTTTATTAAATTTTGCATCTTTAACTTGAAACATTGGAATATGTGAATAGGGGCAAATTTGAAAAACTATAGTTAATTTATTCTTGACTATATAAAAAAAATACTTATTTTATACTAAAATATAATGACTAAAAAGTCACTTATTATGAAACGGGAAAAATATAACTAACTTTTGACCAAAAGAAATCGGAGCTTTTGCATTCGTACTCACTTTTTGTGCCACATTTTAACTTATACCCGCTTTATAAAAAAAATTACACCCATACCCGCTTTTGCGCATAACTTCAGCATACGGGGCTGAAGTAGCAAAGGCAATCACGCAAAACTTCAGCATTCTAGTAGACAGGCCTGAAGTAGCTTGCGAACTTCCCAAGATATAAAGACAACAACTTCAGCATACGGGGCTGAAGTTCCCCAGTTATAAAGACAAAAACTTCAGCATACGGGGCTGAAGTTCCCCCAGTTTACAAAGACAAAACTTCAGCTCTAGAGCTGAAGTTCTCGAGAGCTGAAGTTTTGTTTTGTAACTGGGGAACTTCAGCCCCCTATGCTGAAGTTTTGTCTTTATAACTGGCGAACTTCAGCTCAGCGAGGGAAAGAGAGCTGAAGTTATTTTAAAAGTGGGTACAAGTTAATTTTTTTTTAAAAACGGATATAAATTAAATGGGGGCGATCAAATAAAGTGCCCGCGCAATTTTTACAAAGAAATCCGATGCCGCCTTCAAATTTTCGTTTAAATTAAATTGATCGTTTGGATACGTTTGCGCAAATAAGTGTAAGCATTTAGGTTTCTTGATTATGACATCCTTACTTCGAAAAATGTTAGACCCTTGAACCGCAGCTTCTTCGAATATGCTTTTTTTCAGGGAGTGGAAGGGAAAATCGATTTTATGCACATCATAGTGGTTTTAAATTAAATGATTATATATTTCATAGGAACCAGTGACATATCACACAAAAATTGATAAATAGAACACATTTTTATACCCTATTTTATACTGGTTAAAGGAGAGTACAACATATAAGTGGTTTCGGATTTGATCGGAGTCGCCACCTAATTATTTCTAAGTTGAATTAGGACAATTATATTGATTAAAGTGGATAAAACTATAACTCTGTTAATGATCTATTTATCTTAAAGATTCTAGGTAAGGGTTCAATTAATCTAAGGGAAGGTTTTTAAAAACACCCTTTAAAATCTATATTAAATGATTAACCGGCAAAATTGTTAATTTACGAAAGATCAAGTATTAAAGTCATAAAACTCAAGTATTTGAAGTCTAAGTGAAAACATGTAGTTTGATAGATTAGACAATTATTAAACAGATTAAGACCAAGTAAAAAGGCTAAGATGGGCAAATAAATGATTACTTTTTAAACCTAAAGTAGAGTTTAAAACTTATCCTAGAAGCTATTAGAGTAAAAGACTACGGGCTGTTTCGAAAAAAAATTATCGCAAAGTAAACAATGTCAAGGGTCACTTTCAAACGTTATTTTAACATGTTAGGTTAAAATGAAATAGATTCCACCAGATTAAGCTTTCAACATATTACCTTTAAAAGCTTTTTGATGAATAAAAAAGAAGATTAATTTAAGTACCTAAAGGTTAGTTTTTTTTTTTTAACTAAGGGTCAAGATCCCAAATAAAACTTGTCATAGTCATTCTTGGTTGAACAACCATCATGATACAACTAACAGAAGAACGTTAGTCACATGGGCAAGACATAAATGAAAAGAAACGTTAGTCACATAAAATAACAGAAATGAAATAGCCAAGAGCCATGTAAGCTCCCCAGTGTTATAAATATATATTATATAATGAATGTTTATTTAATATTTTGTTGTAAATAAATTTTTTGAAGAAGCTTATTCATATGGGACACTGTCGTAAATATATTTATCTATTTAGTACTCTATTGAAGATAAGCCTCCTGAACAAGCTTATCACTTTGGTATTCCGTTATGGATAAACATTACTCTCGGTATTATCTACATCTGGTACAATAGCAACTTACAAGGAACTTACAAGCAGCTTACTCATGCAGCTTGCAGTAGCAACTTACACAGCAACTTGCAGTAGCAGCTTACAAGTAGCTTGCAGTAGCAGTTTATACAACAGCTTCATTTCTTCTATAAATAGAGGAGATTTCAGTTCATTATACATAAGTTTGAAAGTTGTATAATCACTCTCTCTCTATACTTGTCTTTGGTTTATTTACTTTACAGTCGTTATTTTATAACACGTTATCAGCACGAGACTCTGCCATCTCGAGCAAATATTTGGAAGTATCAGAGGTACGGACTTTCTTTTTCTAAATAATGTCAAATCTTTCTAAACTCGAATTTGTAGCGCTGGATATATCGGGAAAAATCTACATGTCTTGGGTGCTTGATGCTGAAATTCATCTTGATGTGATAGGTCTGACGGACACCATCAAGGACAAAAATCAGGCATAAAATCAAGACCGTGCCAAAGCCATGATATTCCTACGTCATCACCTTGATGAAGGCTTGAAAATGGAATATCTCACTGTTAAAGATCCAGTCATACTGTGGAATAATTTGAAAGATAGATATGACCGCCTGAAGATGGTCGTTCTTCCACAGGCACGTTATGACTGGACTCATTTAAGGCTACAAAATTTTAAATCTATCTGTGAGTATAATTCTGCTATGTTCAGGATTA
The DNA here is from genome assembly GCA_005239505.1 of Nicotiana paniculata. Lineage (NCBI taxonomy): Eukaryota > Viridiplantae > Streptophyta > Magnoliopsida > Solanales > Solanaceae > Nicotiana > Nicotiana paniculata. The sequence continues at coordinate 15,026 of ML341422.1, read as the reverse complement.
TTTCCCAATTGAAATTATGTGGTGATAATAATACTGATCATGATATGTTGGAGAAAACTTTCACCACTTTTCATGCCTCGAATATGCTCCTGCAGCAACAATATCGAGAGATGGGATTCAAAAAGTATTCTGAACTTATATCACATCTTCTTGTAGCCGAGCAACATAATGGGATATTAATGAAAAACCATGAAAGCCGACCAACTGGTTCTTGTCCATTCCCTAAAGTGAATGAGACGAACTTCCACCAAGCTAAGCGTAGAAGAGGTCGTGGCCCTAGTCGTGGTCATGGCCGTGTTCGGGGAAGAAAATCTAATCATGGTAATAATAATGCACCAAAGAACCCTCCTAACGACCAACAGTGAAAAAGGAAGGAACAAAAGCATGAAGCGGTGCAAACAACAAATGCAGAAAATGCATGCTATAGATGTGGAGGAAAAGGGTACTTCACGTACCTGTCGTACGCCAAAGCATCTGGTTGAGCTTTATCAAGCTTTCCTAAAGAAGACAGAGAAAAATGTTGAAGCAAATTTTATTTCTGAATATAATATTGACTTCATGCATTTGGGTGTAGCTGATTACTTTGCACTCCCAGAAGGAAAAATAAATCATGTGATCGCTGATGCATCTGTAGAAATTTAAATTTCTGTTGTTTGTATTAGTTTGAAGAATATGGATAATCCTCAAATTATGTTTGGATCAAAGACCAATCATGAAGATATTTGTGTAGTTGATAGTGGAACAACTCATGCCATATTCAAGAATCAGAAATATTTTCTTATTTGCATAAGGAAAAAACAAATGTTTCAACATTTTTTGGTAATATAAGTTTGATTGAAGGCTCCGGAAAAGCCATTATATTTCTCTAAGGGAACAAAAATTATTATAGACAATGCATTGTTCTCCTCCAAGTCCGAAGAAACTTATTGAGTTTTATAGATATCCGCCGAAATGGGTATCATGTTGAGACAATAGATGAAATGAACGTGGAATATCTTTGTATTACAAAGAATATTTTTTCCAAAAATGCATTATAAAAAAGTTACCAACTTTATTTTCTGGCTTATACTATTCAAAGATCAGTACAATTGAAGTACACTCTATCGTAAACCAGAAGTTTACTGATTCAAATACTTTTGTGCTTTAGCATGGCCGTTTGGCCATCCTGGATCAATAATAATGAGACGAATTGTTGAAAATTCAAGTGGGTATCCACTAAAGAACCCGAAGATTCTTACAAATGATGAATTTTCTTGTGATGCTTGTTATCAAGGCAAAATGATGACTAGACCATCACCAATAAAGGTTGACATGAAATCCCCTGCCTTTTTAGAGCGTATACATGGGGATATATGTGGACCTATTCATCCACCAAGTGGGTTGCTTAGATATTTTATGGTCCTAACAGATGCATCTTCAAGATGGTCTCATGTGTGCCTACAATCATCTCGCAACCTGGCATTTGCAAAGTTATTAGCCCAAATAATTCGATTAAAGGCACAATTCCCATATTATCCTATAAAGGCTATTCGCCTTGATAATGCTGGAGAATTCTCATCTCAAGCTTTTGATGATTATTTTCTATCAATTGGGATAAAAGTTGAACATCCTGTAGCTTATGTTCATACTCAAAATGGCCTTGCAGAGTCATTTATTAAACACCTGCAATTGATAGAAATACCACCACTTATGAAAATAAAATTTCCCACTACTGTTTAGTGACATGCTATCTTTCATGCAACATCACTTATTCGTCTAAGACCGACACATTATAATAAATATTCTCCGTCACAATTAATTTTTGGTCATGAACCAAATATTGCCCATCTACGAATTTTTGGATGCGCTGTATATGTGCCAGTAACACCATCACAACGCAGTAAGATGGGCCCACAGAGAAGGTTAGGAATATATATTGGGTGTGAATCACTCTCTATTATTCGCTATCTTGGGCCATTGACGAGAGATTTATTTACAGCTCGATTTGCAGATTGTAGATTTGATAAAACAAATTTCCCACAATTAGGGGGAGAGAAAAAGGAAATCAAAGGAGAAATTGTGTGGAAAGTTTCATCGTTATCTCATTTTGATCCACGTACCCCTATATGTAATCAGGAGGTCCAGAAGATCATCCATTTACAGAATATAGCAAATAAAAGGCCAGACGTATTTACTGATTTGAAAAGGATAACTAAATCACATATCCCTGCAGAGAATGTGCCTATCCGAATTGATGTTCCAGCAGGACCATCTACTAGAAAGATAGTTAGTAAACCCAAAACACGCCTGAAGCGTGGTAGGCCTTTGGGTTCTAAGGATCGAAATCCTAGAAAAAGAAAATCGACAAATGATCAAAATAATACTATGAAAGGATCTCCTGAAGAGACCCAAGATCTGATTAGTTCTGAGATTCCTGAAGAAATCAATGAACCCGAGACTCAAGTGAGGGAGGAACTTTTAATAAGTTCTACTGGTGATGGGATTAATTTAAATCAATCTGAAATAGTGGTGGATAATATTTTTGCATATAATGTAGAACTAAACATTATGCAAGAGAGTGAAGATCTTGAACCCCGATCTGTCGAAGAATGTCAACAAAGATCTGATTGGCCAAAAATGGCAAGAGGCAATTCAATCAGACCAGTAGTCCAAACACCTGCTGGTATAAAGCCAGTTGGTCATAAATGGGTTTTTGTGCGAAAAAGGAATGATAAAGATGAAGTTGAAAGATACAAGGCTCGCCTTATCGCACAAGGATTCTCACAACGACCTGGAGTCAGTTATGAAGAAACATATTCACCCGTTATGGATGCCATAACATTTCAATATCTCATCAGTTTAACCTTACGTGAAAGGCTTGAAATACATCTAATGGATGTGGTTACAGCTTATCTGTACGGGACACTTGATAATGAAATTTACATGAAGATCTCTGAAGGATTTAAAATGCCTGAAGCATATTCAAAATCTCAGGAAATGTACTCAATCAGATTACAAAGATATTTGTACGATTTAAAGCAATCTGGGCGTATGTGGTATAATCGCCTTAGTGAATATTTGCTGACATAAGGTTATATAAATGATGTTATTTGTCCATGTATTTTTATAAAGAAAATGGCATTAGAATTTGTTATATTTGTTGTTTATGTTGATGACATAAATCTTGTTGGAACTCTAGAAGAGCTCCAAAAGGCAATTGAATATCTTAAGAAAGAATTTGAGATGAAAGATCTTGGAAAGACAAAACTTTGTCTTGGTCTGCAAATTGAACATTTAGCAGGCAGGATCTTTATCCATTGAGCACACTAATGGTTGTTCGATCACTTGAAGTGACTAAGGATTTGTTCCGACCTCCAGAAGAGAACGAGGAACTCCTTGGTCCCGAAGTACTATATATCAGTGCAATTGGTGCACTAATGTATGTTGTTAATGCTACAAGGCCTGACATAGCATATTCTGTTAATTTACTAGAAAGATATAGTTCTTCTCTTACACGGAGACATTGGAACGGGATTAAGCATATATTGAGATATTCAAAGGGAACTCTTGATATGTGTTTGTTTTATGCTAACAAAGATAGTGCAAATCTTGTTGGTTATGCAAATGCAGGTTATTTATCTGATCCCCATAAAGCTCGATCTCAAACCGGGTACGTATTTACTTATGGAGGTACTGTCATATCATGGCGCTCCACAAAGCAATCTATTGTTGCTACTTCTTCAAATCATGCTGAGATAATAGCTATTCATGAAGCAAGTAGGGAATGCGTATGGTTGAGATCAATAATTTATTTTATTCGAGAAAAATATGGTTTGGAATGTGAGAAAAGACCCACAATTTTATACGGCGACAATGTTGCATGCATAGCTCGATTGAAAGGAGGATTTATAAAAGGAGATAGAACGAAGCACATTTCAAAAAAAATTTACACACACGATCTTTAGAAAAATGGTGACATTGATGTGCAACAAATCCGTTCAAGTGACAATCTGGCAGATTTATTCACTAAATCTTTGCCAACTTCAACTTTTGAGAAGATGGTATACAAGATTAGAATGCAGAGACTCAAATATTTGAAACAAGGTTTTCATCAAGGGGAGTAAAATATGCGATGCACTCTTTTTTCCTTACTAAGGTTTTTTCCCACAGGGTTTTCCTTATAAGGTTTTTCATGAGGCACCTAGCAATGAGTATTACTAAATATGTGTACTCTTTTTCCTTCACTAGAATTTTTTTCCCACGAGGTTTTTCCTAGTAAAGTTTTAATGATGCACATTATATTTTAATGAACATCCAAGGGGGAGTGTTATAAATATATATTGTATAATGGATGTTCATTTAGTACTCCGTTGTAAATAAGCTTCCTGAAGAAGCTTATCCATATGGGACACTGTCGTAAATATGTTTATCTATTTAGTACTCTATTGAAAATAAGCCTCCTGAAGAAGCTTATCATTTTGGTACTCCGTTATGGATAAACATTACCCCCAGTAGAAGATTATCTACATCTGGTACAGTAGCAGCTTACAAGCAGCTTGCAGTAGCATCTTACACAGCAACTTTGTTTCTTCTATAAATAGAGGAGATTTCAGTTCATTATGTACATCAGTTTGAAAGTTGAATAATATATCACTCTCTCTCTATACTTGTCTTTGATTTATTTACTTTACAGTCCTTATTTTATAACACCCAGAAGATTTTTATCTCCTGTATTTTTGTTGTTGTCTAGACAAGGTAAAGTTGGAAAAGGGACTTGGAGATGTGTAATCTCCATGTGATGTTACGGCATTATTGAGTCTTAAAGTGAAACTCTTCGATTCTGATGTTCATGCAAAAAAATAGAGAAGAAAAAAAATAAGAAGCGGGTACATACAAAACTAACAAGGATAACTACTTAAAGGAAACAGAGGAGATCAATTTCAAAATGCAAAAAGATTTTAGCTAGCCAAGTAAGTATCAAATAGTGACATTGTCACGACTCAAAATTCAGAAATCGTGATGGCATCTAACTCGACCCATTAGGTCAGCCAATTAACAGTTAACACAATTCTAATAAATTAAATGTGATCAAAAATTGATATATCTGCATTTCAAACAATAACCCAAGGACTGGTAGTACGAGACATGAGCTACTAAGACTAGATTATTGCAAAAACAAATGTGAAATAAATACAACTTCTGTTTGAAATATATATAAACAGAGTTCAACTCTAGAACTATGATGCGAGACTAGAATTCATAGTTTAACATGTTATATGCCTTACAGTTTATGCGCATTAATGATAAAAATACACTTTTTATGTGATTAATGGAGTTTATTTCATGTGTAGGTGAATTGGAGATGGAAACCGAGCTAAATGGATGCAAATACGTCGAAAATATGCTTGAGAGGCAAAGAGGGAACACCTTGGCCTTATCCAGGTGTTTGTCTCCTAAAGCCAGGCTGGCCCTGGCGTTAGGAGGGGCGTTTTCCTCCTAAAGCCAGGCCTGGCCTGGCCTTATCCAGGCCTTAGAGCCAAAACGCCTGGTCTCCTGGTTTTGGTCAATTTCGAGTTTTGACGAGTTTAAGTGTTTCCCGGTTGAAATAGAAGTCTCCTACACGTTTAGGGTTTGTCCTAAACTTATAAATAGACCCCAAAAACACAACTTAGGGAGATTTCGAAGAGATTCGAAGAGACGGACGGCAAGACATCAATTTGTACAGATTTTCTTCATTACTTTGTAGTTTAATTATGCAAGTTATTTTCGGTTTGAGTCTTATGAACTTGTTTAGCTAACTTCTTTAATCTAGGGTTTTGTTAGAACCCGTTGAGAGATGAACTTATTGTGTTATTAATATAATTCTGATTGGTTGATTAATCTCTATTTGTTCAACTACATTCTTGTTGTAGTTAATTGAATGACCATCAATTAGCTGTGCCTATTTGAGAGAGAGTGAATATTATGTAGTTTTTTGAACAACATCACTCCCAGAGTATAGATGAAAGTCATAACCGAGGGTTTAGAGGTTGGATTAGAGATAACGATACCTCGGGTGCAATCTAAAGTGAACTGTAATGCAATCTAGCTAGCGTAACTTGAGAGAGTGCGTCTAGTAAATTATCATAATTACTTGAGAGAGATTTATGGTAGATAGAGTGTTCATAATTGATAGAAACAACTAATCAAGCTATATGAAGTATCCGAGAAGTAAATTCACCGACGGGGGAAACCATAACCCTAAATTTTTATTACAATTGTTTACACCTTAGCGTAGTTAATCTTTAGTTTTAATATTTAGTTTTAGTAATTTACATCAAGTGGCAGTTGAGTATTCTAACAGCTTGCTTGATACGTAAATTTCCTGTGGGATCGACTCTGGGCATAATACCCCGGATTATATTTGCAACGTCCGCTTAGTCTTTTATTAGACATAGTTGAGCGTGATCAAACTACATAGGGACAAGTGGTAGGACTTCTCATGAATTTGATGTTAAATCTAATGTATAATCACCAAATATAATTTAAAGTTGATTGAAATTACTTACCCGATAGTTTGGTAGGAAAATCCTTCCACAAAATCGCCTCCCATCGAGGATAGGGTTCAAATATATCAAAATGAAGCTAAGTCTCGGAATTACTCAGCTATATGTAGGCTGCAAATGTCGCATTTGCGAAATGGGGTTCGAAAATATGAACCCTGCAAAAGCGAAAAAGGCATCGCAAAAGTGAACTAGGAGGAGTTCTGCTAAAGTCGCATTTGCGACCAAAATATCGCAAATGTGAAGACAATTGCCATTGCAAAAGCGGCAGAAATCTTTGCAAAAGTGAACAACGCACATTTGCAAATGCGAGGAATGTCTTCGCAAATGCGAACTCTTCCTTAGCAGTACAAATTCACAAATTCAAGGGCTACTTCGCTAATGTGATAGTCGCATTTGCGACAAAAACATCACAAATGTGATGGAACCAGTACCAGCACTCAAAAATGATATAAAATCAGCCAGAAACCAATCCAAAACTAACCCGAGACACTGAGGCTCCATACTAAACACCCACACCAGTCCAAAAAAACATAACAAAAACTCGCTCGCGCGATCAAAACATCAAAATAACCTCTAGAATCAAATCTAACGCCAAAACACATGGAAATCCCCATGAACTTACTCTAGAATTGCAACCACGCGTATGAACCAAATCAAATCAACTCCAAATGACACCAAATTTTGCAGGCAAGTTCCATATGAAGGAAAGGACCTATTCCAAGTTCCGAAATCAAAACTCGAACCCAATAACCTTAAAGTTAAACCATGGTCAAACCTAGAAAAATTCCAAACCTTTAAATTTCCAACTTCTTCTAAATGATGTCGTAACCCTCTAGAAGCATCCAAATGTAAATCTGGGCATAAGCTCAAGTCCAATAATATCATCCGGGCCTATTGGAATCATCAAAACTCCGATCCGAGGTCAAATACTCAGAGGTCAAATCTTGGTCAATTCTATCAATTTCGAGCTTCTCAAAGGAGAGTCACTCCTTAAAATAATTTTCAAACCACTCAAAACCCCGAGCCGATAATGCACGTAAGTCATAATACACTAGGTGAAGCTACTCATGACCTCAAACTGACGAACCAGATGCAATTGCTCAAACGACCAGTCGGGTCGTTACAAACATAGAAGATACTTAAAGGGAGATAAAAAGTTATAGTTAATGTGTGAAATACGAGATCCAAAGCTTTGCTATTTGAAAAGGCCTCACCAGAATTGAATGAATTTGTCTCATATAGGAAAGTTCGGGTTATCAAATGAGTATAAACCATGAAGTTCACAACAATTAAGATCTTTGTCTACTACTAATATCATGAAAATCCAATATGAAAGATAAGATGAAATCCATGAATTATAAGCATGAGAATGTAACGACACAGTCGGTCGTTTTGAGAGTTATAGCCCCGATCCCCTGTTAACTACTTTCTCTGTGTCTTTTTCCGCTTATATGTCTTTCCAGGAGGTGTTGGGTATGGTTTTGGAGTGTTTTGGGACACTTAATCCCTAAACGGAAGTTTAAGTCTTAGGATTTGGACCTTAGTCAGAACTGTGTGAAGATGACTCCGGAATGGAGTTTCGTCGGTTGTGTTAGCTTCGTTGGGTGATTTTGGACTTAGGGGCGTGTTCGGATTTTATTTTGGATTTCTGTAGCTCATTTAGGCTTGAAATAATGAAAGTCGAATTTTTGGAGGTTTTGACCGCTAGTGGACTTTTTGATATCAGGGTCGGATTCTGATTCCGAAAGTTGGAGTATGTCCGTAAGTTTTAATATGAATTGGGGTCAATCGGACATCGTTTGATAGGTTTCTGCATCGGTTGTAGAAATTGAAAGTTTCAAGTTCATTAAGTTTGAATCAGAGGGTGATTTGTGTTTTTAGCATTGTTTGATGTGATTTGAGGGCTCGATTAAGTTCGTATAGTATTTTAGGACTGGTACATATATTTGGTTGAGGCCTCGAGGGCCTCACGTTGATTTCGGGTGGTTAACGGATCATTTTGGACTTGTTGGAAGCTGCTGAAAAATCTGGTGTCTTTTTGCTAGTTTCCTTCATCGTGTTCGCAGGGGAGGTCTCGAGTTCGCGTAGGGTATCTAAGAGGCCAATTGAGTTGTTCTACATGTTCGCGATGGTGAGGATTCTTTAGCTTACGCGTTCACAATATAGTCCTCACGTTCACGTAGAGGAACGGTCAGATGGGGCTCTAGGAGATTAGCCAACGCGTTCGTGATGTTCGTTCCGCGTTCGCGTAGGGTCAAGCTGTGTGGTCTTCGCGTTCGCGATAATGGCATCAGCTTCGCGATTAAGGATTTTAGCTGAAGGAAATTTGTTCTTCGCGAACGCAAGGGTTTGGCCGCGTTTGCGAAGAAGAAATGCCTGGGCAGACTTATATCATTTCAAAAACGAGGTTTTGGCCATTTTTATCAAAACGTGAGCTTGGGAGCTCGGATTTGGACGAGATTTTGATGACCCAAAAGGTCATCCCATATATTTCTAGCTAATTCTATGTTCCGAGGTCATGAAAACCTCCTTCTATATCACCTTTATTTGCGTGCACAGCCCGAGCGTGTAGCTGGGAAGCCTTTATGTGAAAAACTGATAAAATGATAATTTTTGTGATTAGAAATTTGAATAAAGTTGACTTCAGTTAATATTTTTGGTAAAAGGACCCGGAACCATGATTTAACGGTCCCGGAGGATCCGTAGGAAAATATGGGACTTGGGCGTATGCCCGGAATCGAATTCCGAGGTCCCAAGTTCGAGAAATAAAGTTTTAAAGAAAATTATTTTCTGAAAAATATAAAAGTTTTTTAAAAATAAAATCTGAGGTGAAACCTGTGGTATCAGGCCCGTATCTTGGTTCCGGAGCCCGAAACAGGTTCAATATGTTTTATATGTGTTATCTGTCAAATTTGGAAATAAACGGACTTCGTTTGGTGTGATTCGGATCAAAAATGGAAAAAATTAAAGTTTAAGGAAGTTTTGAGAAATTCCATTGATTTTGGAGTTTAATTCGATGTTTATGATGTTATTTTGGTTTAACCGCGAAGGCATAGGCCAGAGTATCCAACCCTTCGCGAACGCGACCTGGGGCTCACGAACGCGGAGAGTAATTTTGCCCAGTCATTTTTAATGTAACGACCCGACCGGTCGTTTCGCGTTATCGGACCCCGTTACCCTAAATGAAACTTCCCATAGAGGCTTTTTATGATTTATGACTTGCGGGGACTGGTGGTCCGGGATTCGGAGGTGTTTAGAGTGCTACATGAACAATTGGTTCCTTAAGGTTGGCCTTTAAGGTCAGGTTTGACTTCGGTCAACATTTTGGGAAAACGACCTCGGAATTGAGTTTTGTCGATTTCGGTAGCTTCGTGTGATGATTTTGGACCTGGGCGTATGCTCGAAATGAGTTTCTGATGACCCGGGAGCGTTTCGGCGCCCAATATTGAAATAAAAAGTTCTTTAAGTTCCTATTGTGGTTTTGGACGTGTTTTTATGTTATCGAGGTTCGAACGGAATTCTGAGACCGGAAATAGTTCTGTTATGTCATTTATGACTCGCCTGCAAAATTTGGTGTCATTCTGAGTTGTATAGGTTAGTTCGACACGTTGTTAGCGAAGTCTAGAAAACTTAAAGTTCCTAAGTTTGGCTCTTGGGGTTTTGAGGTGTGATTTTGAGTTTTAGCGTTGTTTTGGGTGTTCTGAAGGCTCGAGTGAGTCTGTATTATGATTTGGGAGTGTTGGTATATTTGGAAGAAGGCTCAGGTGGGCCCAGGGGCCTCCCGGGCACCCAACAGGGCTAAAAACAAGCTAAAATAGCTGCTGGTGCACCTGATCTGGTATGACCGCAGGTGCGGTAGCCCAGTCGTAGGTGCGGGACCACTCATGCGGGACCAAGCATCACAGGTGCGACCTCAGGTGAGGTCCCCCTTTCTCGCAGGTGCGGACAAAATTCCACAGGAGCGGAACCGCTGGTGCGGTCATCCCTCTGCAGGTGCAAACCCAGCACTTCCCGTCCAGTTCCGCAGGTGCGAGCCCCAGCTCGCAGGCGCGAGCCGCAGGTGCGGTCCCTGAGCCGCAGGTGCGGAATCCCTGTAGGCCAGACAATATATATTCTTTGAAACTTGGGATTTCACCCCCTTCATCATTTTCCTCCACCATTTGAGTCTTGTGAGCTTAGGGAGAGCACACCACAACCTAGCAACTATCAAGGTAAGTTAATTCCACTTCAACACTAGTTTAATTCATGATCTTCTAGCTAAATTAACTACTAAATCATTGAAAAGTCAAGAATTGGGTAGTAATTTAGGGTTCTTGGGAAATTGGTGAATTACTCATTTATTGCCATAAATTCAAGTAGAAATCTTATATTAACGATCCTTAGGCTTCGTGTGGGCGATTCCTCCGTGAGTTTTCGAAATTCGAGCATGCGGGACCGGGGTTGGATTTTTGAAATTCTTCAAGAATGTTAAATTATTGAATAAGTAGGATAATTTCCCTACTTTGAGCATGCATTGATGTTATTGTACCATATTTGGCTAGTTACAAGTCCTCGAGTGTAGAGTTCAGAGTTCGGAGTTCGGGCGCATCCTTGGTCCGAGGGGTAGATTCGACATGAGGTGAGTCTCCTTTCTAACCTTGTAAGGAGGGATTGTCCCCCTAGGTGATTTAAATGCTATATGTGATAATTTGTGGGGGCTACGTACGTACAAAGTGACGAGAGTCCGTACGTAGCGACTATTACTATTATATCCGGGTAGTTGGCTCACATCATGCCTTGTGTTTTACTTGATATGAACTGTATGCGTAATGAATTATCTTTACATGTTTCTTATGTCCCTGAAGTTAAGAAATTTGAGAAAAACATGTAAGAAATTGTTCACGAAAAAGTATTCTCTTTTAAAACGGAATAATGTATGTGCATGTGACCGCTTCACAATTTACATTCCGCGAGCGGAGTGTGATTTCCCCCCACTCTTATGGGAACGGGCCGTACGCCACGGCGGATTGAGAGATGCACTTTTGATACGGGTCATTTGATCCTCGGCAGCGCATAGAGAGGTTGAGAGATGAACTTTTGGTACGGGCCGTTCGATCCTCGACAGTGCATAGATGTGAGTACCTTGTGGAGAGGTGCACTTTTGGTACGGGTCGTTCGATCCTCGGCAGTGCACGGGCTTGACTATCTTATGACTCCGGATGCTTGTCCTTACCCTGCATGTGTATGATTTATTTGTTACTAAATTCATGGATATTGATCTGACAGGTATTTGGGGAAAAAGTAAAGTTGTAATTGTTTTATTTATTCCCAGTATTCTTCCTGGATTTGAGTATCTTACATATATATTTGTTGCTTCACTGTCTTTACATGCCTACTGTTTCCATTACATCCTGTTAAATTATACTGTTGGACCTTAGTGAGTGTCATGTCGACCTCTCATCACTACCTCTTCGAGGTTAGGCGGGATACTCACTAGGTACATATATATTTATGTACTCATGCTGCACTTCTGTACTTAATTGTACAGGTTCTGAGGCTGGTGCTTCTGGTTATCCGGCCGGAGCTTGACATATATTCTGGACCTGACTCCACGGTGAGCTGCATCCCTTGGCGATTCTCAGCAGTGCTATGGAGTTATCTTTTTTTATTTCTGTCTACTTCTCCCAGACATCAATACATTTGTATCATCTTTTGTATATTATACTAGATCGCCTGTTGACTTGTGACACTAGTTCCTAGCACGTATATAGTAGACTCTTTATTTTGGGGCTGTATATATTGGATCATGATCATTGTGGTTTTATTTACTTAATTGGTTAATGTTTCCGCTTTTATTTAAATAATCTAAGTTTAAAACTTTGGGAATATATGGGGTTGGTATGTTAAATAAGGATAATCTCACTAGTAAACAACTGTTGGCTTGCCTGACTCCGGTGTTGGGCGCCATCACGACCTGTGTTGGATTTTGGGTCGTGACAACATGGTATCAGAGCACTAGGTTCACATAAGTCTCACTAGTCACGGGCAAACCTAGTAGAGTCTTGCGGATCGGTACGGAGACGTCTTTACTTATCTTCAGGAGGATATAGGGTGTTAGGAAACCTCTCTTTGTTATTATCCTATCGTGCAGTCTATGATTTATTAAATTCATTCTTCTATTCTCTCACAGATGGTGAGGACGCGCGCATCTGATGTTCCAGAACCGGGAAGGGCCGCTACCCCCGCTGGTAGAGGCCGGGGGAGGGCACCAGCCCGTGGTAGGGGACGAGGGTGTCCCAGAGCTATTCCGGTCCCGCCACCAGAGGAACCTATTATAGAGGAGCAGGATGAGGTGCCTCCAATAGATCCTGCACCAGTATAATTTATGACGGTGCATGCTTCCAGGCAGTCATGGGCCGTATGATGAGATTTATGGACACTATCTCCCAGGCTGGTTTATTTCCAGTAGATCCTGCCACTTCTCAGTCGGGAGGGGGAGCCCAGACCCCTACTGCCCAGGCCGCAGGGCCGACAACAACATTACATCACACCCCGGTTACACTGCCCGTGGGTAATACCCAGCCTGTAGTAGCAGCACCGGAGCCCAGACCAGCTGCGGATGGCAATCATCAGAAGATGTTAGACAGATGGACTCGATTGCGCCCTCCAATCTTCGGGGGTGAGCAAGGTGAGGACGCCCAGGACTTCATTGATAGGTGCAGGGATAGACTGCACAACATGGGGATCCTAGCATCCCATGGAGTGGATTTGACCACATTCCAGTTAGAGGGCAGAGCTCGTAGGTGGTGGCAGTCTTATATTCTTAGCAGGCCAGCAGATTCTCCTAGTGTCACTTGGGAGCAGTTCACACAGATGTTCTTGGACAGATATATTCCACCCTCTGAGAGGGAAGAGCTACGAGGTCAGTTTGAGCGGTTAGAGCAGGGGCAGATGTCTGTGACGGATTATGAGGCCAGATTTTCAGAGCTGTCATGCCATGCACTTATGATATTACCCACTGATGCTGAGAAATTGCGGAGGTTTGTAGCAGGGTTGCATCCAGGTATTAGATCCACCATGGTTCGAGAGGTGGAGATGGGTACCCCTTATCAGCTCGTAGTGGAGATTGCTCGCAGGATCGAGGGTTATCGGTCAAGGAGCAGGGAGCAGGGTCAGCAGGACAAGAGGTCTAGGTTCTCAGGAGATTTCAGAAGCGCCCCAGCTAGGGGCAGGGATCAGTATAGCAGTGGTCAGCCCAGCAGGCCTTTATATTCAGCACATCCACCACCTCCCCGAGGTGTTCCAGCGAGGCCTCATTTCAGCACCATGCCAAAGCGTTCCTACTGTCCTCCATCCCTTCAGAGTTAACACAGTGGTTATCCCAGTCATACGAGATCCTCCGATCCTTATTTCAATGCAATGCCTGAGGGCTCTCATCGCCTCCGGCCCTTCAGGGATCTTCTTCAGGGCAGCAGACTATGCCACCTGGGAATCGTTATGAGTGTGGAGAGCCAGGTCATATGAGGAGGCAGTTTCCCAGGTATCAGGGCAAGGCAGTACAACAGGGCTATCAGCCGATGGGCCTGGCACCAACAGTCTGGCCACCTAGAGGTAGAGGAAATATCGGCAGGGGTCGTCCTAGAGGTGGAGGCCAGGCAAAGGGAGGTCAAGTAGCTCTTGTTCACTCCGGTGGGGCTCAGTCTTCAGGTGCTCCAGCCAGGTTCTATGCTATTCCGGCCAGATCAGATGCAGTGGCCTCAGACGCCGTGATCACAGGTATTATCTCAGTCTGTGGTAGAGAGGCTTCAGTATTGTTTGATCCAGGATCTACTTATTCATATGTTTCAGCCCTATTTGCTCCTTTTTTGATGTTTCTCATGACTCCTTGGGATCTCCTATATATGTGTCCACTTCTGTGGGCGATTCTGTGGTGGTAGAACGGGTGTATCGGTCTTGTGTGATCACCTTCTGTGGGTTCGAGACCAGAGCTGACCTTTTATTGCTCGACATGGTTGATATTAAGGTTATTCTAGGCATGGATTGGCTATATCCTTATCATGCTGTGCTTGATTTCCATGCCAAGATAGTTACCTTAGCCGTTCCCGAGTCGCTAGGCTGGAGTGGAGAGGTTCCTCAGTTAGTACAACCAGCCGAGTTATATCATTCTTGAAGGCTCGACATATGGTCGAGAAGGGTTGTCTAGCCTATTTCTCTTATGTGCGGGACACCACTGCCGAGTCTCCGACGATTGATTCAGTGCCAGTGGTTTGAGAGTTTGTGGATGTATTTCCTTCAGATCTTCCGGGCATGCCTCCGGACCGTGATATTAATTTCTGCATTGATTTAGCTCCAAACACCCAGCCTATACCCATTCCTCTGTACCGTATGGCTCCGAAAGAGTTGAAGGAGCATCTTGAGGAGTTGTTATCTAAGGGGTTCATCAGACCGAGTGTGATGTCGTGGGTGCTCCAGTTTTATTTGTGAAGAAAAAGGATGGGTCTATGCGGATGTGTATTGATTACC
>ML341421.1:0-16281 GCA_005239505.1 Nicotiana paniculata | reverse complement strand
ATTCCTATATTACTTGTCGACCACGTACACTTGCGTGTGCATTGGGAAATCAACCAACACTCGGCTCGGCCTGTCTGCTTGACAACGCGGACTTTGTTGTTCATATCACATGGGTAGCATTGCTAAACAAGCTGTCATTTTGAGAAAGCAAATATGCATGGTTTTATAAAAACATAACATATAATTTAAAGTAATAATAATTTTGGATGAACCGACGACCACGACGCGGTTCAAGGCATTTCGACCTCTCTGGCTATGGAATTTTTAGGGTCCTCCACAAAATTCTGCCCCAGCTTGGTGGGTGAATCCTTCTGGCTGTTGCTTGTGCGGTGCCTGGCTGCATTTGCTTCAGAATTTTGAGGTCTCTCCTCAAAATTCTTCCCTAGTTTCCATTCGTGGGGGAAATGAAATTTTATTAAAATGTGACCAAACCCATAGGGCTGCCTACGTATCCCCTCTTAAACGGGAATCAGGTCAGGCGTAGTTCAATTTACATCATTTGAGAAAAGAATAAAAGTTATATATAGTAGCATTTCACTGCATCTGAGTTGATTGGCTTTGGCCAGATTTCGCCATCCATTTCTGCAAGTATGAGTGCCCCTCCTGTCAACACTCGGTGAACCATGTACGGGCCTTGCCAATTGGGAGAGAATTTCCCTTTTGCTTCGTCTTGGTGAGGAAAGATATTCTTTAACACTAGCTGCCCCGGTGTGAATCGTCTCGGCTTGACTTTCTTGTTGAAGGCTCTGGTCATTCTGTTCTGATATAGCTGACCATGACAAACTGCATTCATTCTTTTTCTATCTATGAGGGCCAATTGCCCGTTACGGCTTCGTACCCACTCTGCATCGCTGAGTTCGGCTTCTTGTATGATTCTCAGGGATGGAATTTCGACCTCGCCAGGAATAACGACTTATGTACCATAAACCAACATGTAAGGAGTTTCCCCAGTTGATGTGCGGATTGTGGTGCGATATCTCAGTAAGGAGAATGACAGCTTCTCATGCCATTGCTTGTGCTTCTCTATCATCTTTCTCAATATCTTCTTGATATTCTTGTTGGCAGCCTCAACGGCTCCATTCATCTGAGGTATGTATGTTGTGGAATTCTTGTGTTAGAGCTTGAAGGTTTCACACATGGTTCTCGTCAGGTCACTGTTGAGGTTGGAACCATTGTCGGTAATGAATGACTCTAGAACTCCGAATCGAAAAATTATGCGGTCGCGGACAAAGTCGGCCACGACTTTCTTAGTAATTGCTTTGTAAGAGGCTGCTTTGACCCATTTGGTAAAGTAATCAATGGCAACTAGAATAAACCTGTGTCCGTTGTAGGCAGCAGGCTCGATTGGTCCGATAACATCCATGCCCCAGGCGACGAACGACCATGATGAACTTGTCGCAGTAAGCTCAATCGGATGTACATTTATCATATCCCCATGTATGTGATAACGGTGGCACTTCTAGACATACTGGATGCAATCCGTTTCCATGGTCATCCAGAAATAACCGACCTGAAGTATTTTCTTTGCTAGAACAAACCCGTTCATATGAGGACCGCATGTACCAGCATGTATCTCCTCCAGTAGTTTTGTTGCTTATTTTGCTTCGACACACCTTAGTAAACCCAAACCAGGAGTCCTCCTGTACAGGATTCCTCCGCTGTGAAAGAAATTATTTGACAACCTTCGAAGCGTGCATTTCTGAGTAGCGTTTGCAAGTTCTGGATATTCCCCCTTTGACAAGTACTCCGTGATATCATGAAACCAAGGATTTCCATCTGCTTCTTCTTCAACATGGGCGCAGTAGGCCGGTTGATTATGGATTCTCACTGGGATAGGATCGATGACAATCTTGTATGGATGTTGGATCATAGATGACAAGGTAGCCAATGCATCGGCGAACTCATTCTGGATTCTGGGGACCTGCCGGAACTCTATCTTTGTGAACCTCTTTCTCAACTCCTATACACGATGCAGATATGGCAGTATCTTGGAATTCTTGGTCGCCTATTCTCCTTGTACTTGGTGTATCAATAGGTCTGAATCACCAATCACCTGTAACTCCTGAACGTTCATGTCAATGGCCAAATTGAGCCCCAAGATGCAGGCCTCATATCTAGCCATGTTGTTGGTGCAGGGGAACCTGAGTTTGGCGGATACTGGATAGTGCTGACCAATTTTTGATATTAAGACTGCCCCAATACCTACGCCCTTGAAGTTTGCGGCCCCATCGAAGAACATCCTTCAACCGTCGTAGGATTCTGCAATGTCCTCTCCTACGAATGACACTTGTTCATCGGGAAAATACGTTTTTAATGGTTCGTATTTCCCGTCCACAGGATTTTCAGCGAGATGATCTGCTAATGCCTGTCCCTTGACCGCCTTCTGAGCTACGTAAATAATGTCGAAAGAACTTAACAGGATTTTCCATTTGGACAGTTTGCCAGTGGGCATGGGCTTCTGAAAGATATATTTTAACGGATCCATCCTTGATATGAGGTACGTCGTATATGCACAGAAATAGTGCCTCAACTTTTGTGTGACCCAAGTCAGAGCACAGCAAGTGCATTCCAATAAAAATTATCGGGCTTCATATGGAGTGAATTTCTTGCTAAGATAGTAAATGGCCGGCTCTTTCCTTCTTGTTTCGTCATGTAGCCCAAGAACGCAACCGAAATCTCCATCTAACACAGCAAGGCAAAGTAACAGAGGTCTACCTGGCTCGGGTGGTACCAAGACTGGTGGTGTTGAGAGATACTACTTGATTCTATCGAAGGCCTTTTGATAATCATCGGTCCATTTGGTTGCAGCATCCTTTTTCAGCATCTTGAAAATTGGTTCACAAATGACGGTAGACTGGGCTATGCACCGGCTGATGTAATTGAGCCTCCCCAGGAAACTCATGACATCCTTCTTGTTCTTTGGCGGCGGCAATTCATGGATGGCTTTGACCTTTGATGGATCCAGTTCTATTCCTCGGAGACTGACAATGAACCCTAGTAACTTGCAAGCAGGAACCCCGAATGCACACTTTGCAAGGTTAAGTTTCAAATTGTACTTCCTTAACCTAATGAATAACTTCCTCAGATCTTCCATATGGTCAGTGTCTTTCCTTGATTTGATGATGACATCGTCCACATATACCTCGATCTCCTTGTGAATCATATCATGGAATATAGTAGTCATGGCCTCATATAGGTGGCCCCTGCATTCTTCAGACCGAATGGCATCATCTTGTAACAATACACTCCCCATGGCGTAACGACTGTCATTTTCTCAGCATCTTCCTCGTCCATCCAAATCTGATGGTAGCCAGCAAAATAATCTACAAAGGACTGCAGCTCATGCTTGGTGCAGTTGTTAATCAGGATGTGTATGTTGGCAAAGGCAAGTCATCCTTCGGACTGGCCCGGTTGAGATCCCAGTAGTCGACACAGACTCTAACCTTCCCATCTTTCTTTGGCACAGGCACGATGTTGGATAACCATGTCGGGTATTCAACCACCCGTAGAACCCTGGCGTTGATCTGCTTGGTGACCTCTTCTTTGATTTTCAAGCTCATGTCTGGTTTGAACTTCCTGAGCTTTTGCTTCACCGGTGGGCATGTCGGATCAGTTGGCAACTTTTGGGCCATAATAGATGTACTGAGGCTAGTCATATCATCATACGACCAGGCGAATATGTCCTCATATTCTCTTAAAAACTCTGCATATTCCTCCTTTTCTAATGGTGGCAGATGAACGTTGATGCGTGTTTCTTTGACGTTCTCTACGTTTCCCAGGTTAAAATAAATGCTTGTTTTGTTAGCCTTGCTACCCTGAGGCTCGACGGGCTTTGGTCGTTCTGATAGACCAATTCTTGAGATATGATCCTCTGCTCACGACCTGTATGGAAGGGCCTTCCTCCCCTCTCTCTTCAAGAATGACACAGCGGTCCATGTCCTCATCGTCCAAAAATAAATCCCTCATTGCCACTAATGCTTCCTCTTCGTCCGTACCGTAGATGATATCAGATGGCTGGAACAATGAGTAGTAGGGATTTCTCCATGGTGGCGACCAGTCCTTGAATTCCTCCCAAGTGTACTCATACCCTAGCCCGAAAGAGGTACCGTGCTTCTTGAGAGTTGTTGGCTTCGTTATTCCTTGGAGATTTTTACCGAGCCCTTTGCCTGGCTCGTATACTTTCTAGTTCAAGATTCTCTTGATCTTACTGTCCCACCATTTATCCTTATCAATGGAGTTGACTCATTCAATGTTGTGGTATATTTCTCCACCCAGCTTCCTTCTCCCCTCCATGACCAAAAAAGTCTAGCGACCGTAGATATGGTTGCTACCATCGCCATGAATGACTACCTCTTGATGATTCCATTCAAACTTCAGCTCTTGATGTAGGGTTGATCCCACAACCCCATCGGCGTGTATCCAAGGTTTCCCTAACAGCAAGTTGTAGGATGCAGGCACGTCTATCACCTGGAAGTCTACATCGAACCAGGTTGGTCCCATCTATAAGCACAAGGTGATTTCTCCCATAGTGGACCTCTAAGAACCATCAAAGGCCTTTACATTGATCTCTCCTTCTTTTATATCATGCAGACTTTTGCCCAATTTCTTGAGTGTGATCAGCGGACAAATGTTGAGGCTGGAACCCCCCATCAATTAAGATCCTTGTAATGAAGTGGTCCTCACATTGCAAAGTGATATGCAGTGCTCTATTATGCCCTAACCCCTCGGGCAGCAATTTGTCTTGGAAAGTAATCTTGTGGTTTTCCAGAACCTGGCCCACCATGTTTGTTATCTCCCCGCTAGTGATATTGTCTGGTACGTATGCCTCACACAGCACTCTCATCAAAGCGCTTCTGTGCATCTCATAATTCCATAATAGATAAAGGATAGATATCTGGGTTGGTGTCTTGTTCAACTGGTCGAGGATTGAGTACTCTTTGGCTTGGATCTTTCTCCAATGATTGTCTGAACCTGTCTCAATGGTGGGAGGACGGTCGGCGGCCTGCTTGCTTGATTCAGCCAAATGTTCAGGGGTATAAACTCTGCCAGATCTGGTCATGCCCTATGCAGTAATGGCTTCCTCAGACCTGCTCTTACCATTCTTCTAGCTTCAGCTGTGTAGTCCCATGGGATGGTGCTTGAGTAAAAGGGTGGCGTTGTTGACACTGCCACTGGAATAGGCATGGTCATCCTCATTCCCGCCGGAGTATATGTTATAGGCGGCCGGACTGCTACTTTGAGTGGCCGTACAAACTCAACTTCGATCGGCACTGGGGCCCTTTCCTTTACGGTTCGTCTTGATTCAAACTCAAGTGGCATGGACATGTCTACCTCAGCATCCTCGAACGGCTGCATCTGAGCCACAATTGGGTTGAGAGTAATTGTGTGCTTCTTCAGATCACCCTCCGCAATCATCCTACTTGATTCCTCAGGATCCCAATCATCATCTACTTCAATCATATGGACACCACCTTTATGGTCTGGCAGCGGATTATTGCGAACATTAGGAGCAGGGTCCTTGGCTACAATTATTTTATTGTCCATGAGGGTTTGTATCTTGTCTTTCAAGGAACGACATTCCTCGATGGTGTGTCCTTTCATGCTGGAGTGGTAGGCACAGGATTTTTTTGGGTTGATCCATTGAGAAGGGTTATCAGGGGTGGCAGCAGGAATGGGTGTGACGTAGCCGGTGGCTTTAAGTCTTTCATATAGTTGATCAATGGGCTCAGCTATGGCAGTATACTGGTTTGGAGGGCGACGGTCGAAGTTAGGGCGAGGTCTTGGGAAGTTTTGGCGAGTAGGTGGTGATCGGTAGTGGGAAGGTTGGGATAGGAATTGTAGGCGTTGTAAACGGGAGCTGGTTGGGAGTATCTGGGTGAGGTAGGCTGATATGTGGGTGGTGGAGCTTGATATGTGGCTGAGGGTGCTTGTTGATTTGGATCCGGTTGGTATGTGAATGAGGGTGTTGGATATACTTGGTATTTGGGCGGGGACTTAACTTGTTGTGCAACCATCACGGGTCCCACGTCCTTCTTTCTAGACACACCACCAGACTGTAGAGCTTTATTAGTAGCATGTAAAGCTTCAAAGTTGGTAACCATACCTCTTTTGATGCCTTCTTCGATTTTCTCTCCCAATTTGATGATGTCAGAGAACTTATGACCTTCGACCATCATCAGTCGTTCGTAATACTGGGGATTCTGAGCTCGTACAAAGAACTTCTTCATTTGTTCGTCTTCTAAAGTTGGCCTAACCTTGGCAGCTTCTGACCACCAACGAGTAGCATACTCGCGAAAGGTTTCCGTTGGCTTCTTTTTTCAAATTCTGGATATAGAATATATCCGGAGCATTCTCCGTGTTGAAACTGAATCGATCCATGAAGTCTGTTGCCATGCTCACCCAATTAGTCCATTTCTTTGGATCCTGGCCGATGTACCAGGACAGTGCATCTCCTTTCAAACTCCTCATGAAGAGTTTTATGCGGATTCTTTCATCTTTTCCCACGCCAACCAATTTTTCACAGTAAGTTCTCAAGTGGACTCTTGGATTACCAGTACCATCGAACATCTCGAACTTAGGAGGTTTGTACCCCTCGGACAGTTCGACATCAAGCTGTATGCAAAGATCTTCATAATTCAGCCCTTCAATCCCTCTAACTCCTTCGACGCCCTGAACTCGATTGGTCGACTTCTTGAGTTCCTCGGCCAAATTCCTGATGAGTCTATCCTTCTCGTCAGACTCTGGGGTATGTGGTGTGGAATGAGCCACGGTTTCCACATAAATGGGATTATTGTAAGCTTGGAAGTGGTCTTTTGTCTGTTCCTGGAGAGGTGGAGTGTTATGGTGACAGGCATTGCATTGTGCTGGCAGGACTGGATCTTTAGGGTGATTCGGTTGTTTAGGGGTGTTTTGTGGTAAAGTGGGGTTTGGAGCATTTGGGAAGTGGGCATCCGGAACATTGAGGGAAAGTGATAGGTGAGCCAAATTCTTGACTTGGTCAAGTTCCTCTTGGAACTTCAGCAGCTTCTTATCCAGTGCAGACATACCCTCTTGTAGAACCTGAATACCCCGACCATTAACGATCTCAACCTGTTCATCCCTTTTGTCTATCCTGACTCTGCTTGCCTCTGCCATTTTAGTTTTACCCTTGCTTTTTCCTTTGGGAGGACTAGAAGGGGGACTAAGAGGAGGGTCCTTTGATCTTGTGCAGTGGGCGGATGATGCCAGAATGTACGAACCAACCTTTGGGGACGGGAATAATAAATAAAGAAAACAAAAAAAGATAATGAAAAAGTAATGAAGTTAGTGAGGATCATAAAAAATATTGCAGTATTTAAACACATAAGGCGGAATGTAAAGTGTGTCCTAAGTTGGGGACCTCTTTGTGCCCGAGTTAGGCCTAGAAACAAGTTAATTTGGATAATTTAAGATGCTAAATGCCTCATTTTATTGATAATAAAATAGACAAATCCAACACGACTCTACAAATGCAAAAAATATAAATTGTTACTAATGGCCAGGGGATTACATTAGAAGGCAAAGTAAAGACAATCCTAACTACTTGGTCCTAGAAGGACCTTCCCCAGACTCGGCATCTCTGCTTGCCTTGATCAGCGTCCACATCTCATAGAGTCCCAGCAGCAAGTAGGTCCTGGCTAGAATTCCTCCTTCGGCTCCCTCGGTCTTCTGACAGGTCTCGATCCTCCTAATGAACTTCTCCACTAAGTCGAATATGCCTCGCTCCAAGTGTGCTAGCCTCTGGGTGGAGGTGATGTCCATGTCTTTCCATTCCTCTATCAGCTTCTTGTTGGCCTCGTGTATTTTGTGATGATCTTCTTCAGAATCACGGAGCCTCTTGCACAACTGGTTGAGTCTAGTCGTTTCCTCGGCCTTCTCATCTATGACCCTTTGGCCTTGAGCAAACCCTGGCTCGATACTTCCACCCTAGTTATCTTCCAACCATCCCAGATAATAAGGAGAGTAACCAGCCTAATACCTGTCAGGTTCAATTGTGTCCTTTTCTAACCGGACCTTGCAGTGCCACAAATGCTGAGCTTGGCACTTATGAGGGGTGCCGTTGTTTTGGAAATATGCCCTGAGATGACTCATCTTTTAGACCCTTGGTACCACTTGCTTCCTTCCTGCCTGCCTCATGACTCGGATAGGGACGTAAGGATACGTCCCTCTTAGACCAATCAATAACAGAAACGAGGTGTCTCGAGTTCGAATGATGAACTCTTCGGTTGGGAACCACTCAAACATCCACTGAATCTGATCCTCGGTCAAGTTCCCTAGCAACTCGGCCCATCCATTAGCATTTTCTGGCTGAGCAAACATGTCGGGGATGTAGTTCATATGATTTGGATGATGAAAAGCAATATGATCATCCCAAACTCTCCTATGGATGTCCTGACGATAGTTGCCCTTTTTCAAATGCTCAGTGAGCCACAGCTGGAGTAACAGATTGCAACCCTCGAAATGTTTTTCCCCTTGTTGACACTTTTCCAAGGCTCTGTACATATCAGCAATGATCATTGGAACGATACTGAAGTCCTGTTTGTCAACCCCTTCCATCAGAGTCTTGGTAACAATATCCAACCTGGTGTGGATTCTTTCTTTCTTTGTTGGGAACACCATCAGACCCAAGAATCATACTATAAAGACGAATACCCGGCGGTGAATGTGCCCCAGAGAAGTAAGGGCGAAGTCTTCCCGATAAGTGCGGTAAGGCTGGCTACGACCATCCTCTCGTACAGATAGTCAAAGAGGATGTATGAGTCTTCCAAGCAGACTAATTTTTGGATTTTTCTTTAGCCCCATCATCTTGAGAAAACCTCGGCCTTTACGGTTTTCAGGCATCAATAACCCTGGAGACTCCCAAGATAAACCGGCTAACCCTCATTTTTTCCTCTAGCAAAGGTGTCATCTCATTGTTTCCAAAGCGGAAGGCCGACCGCTCACAGTCCCAGAACAGGGTAGCAACTTCTATCATCATGTTGTTAGGCTGAATGTCCAGAAGAGAAGGCAGGTTGCCCAAGGGTTTTTTGATGACTGTTCTGTCATTGTAGTGAAGATCCTCCCACCAGTTTAGTAGTTTGGGGTGAATATTGGTGACCATGGCGAATCTAGGGACCTCGTGCCTCATTTCGGCAAAAAAAATAGGTTAGTCCCTTACCCCCACCAGACTCGACTATTTAACATTAATAATTAGCATGACCATTTAATTCTCCAAATAAATGCACAGAACGTGAAGGCATCCGTTTGGGTTCCAGGGAAACCCAATGGACTTTGGATAAGGCTATCTTAAAGGTTTTTGTGTGGAAAATACGTTATCCTGGCTAGGTTTGACCATGATGCATGCAACATACAATAGAGTAAGGTTTGTATGGGGTTTTAGACCGGTACCCTTGAGCAGACAACTCAAGGGGAAAGGTACGGAACTGTCGATTGCACCGCTGATCGACTAATTTTACTGCAAATATGCCTTTCTGAATTCAGTAGGTATTAATATTGGAATAGTGAAACTACTCATTGTAAGCATTGTTAAAGGATTTTGTTTGGTACGAGTGGAATATGAATGCGGAGCATGATATGTAATAAATAACATTTAAACAAGTAGGCATGTATTTTCACATTGGAAAGCGGTAAAGAAAGGAAATGCGGCAGTTATAATTGAAAGCAGTTACAAAGAAAACATGAAGAGACATCAGTTATGTTCAGGCAAAATAAATACTTGCGAAACTAAACAGTTAACAGCATATAACAGGAACAGGAAAGGGCATAAAAATTTAAACAGAATTTGAAAGGTCCAAGTTCACAAGACAACCTGTAATGGTGTAAGCCTAGGGAACATCCCCAGCAGAGTCGCCATGCTGTCGCGCCCCCTTTTTCCTCGCACGGGTCAGGTGCGGAGAGATCGGGTTCATGATATTATGGACAATTCCAAAAAGGAAGAGGTTTAAGGAAGAGTCGCCATCTAACAATTTTTGTGGTGCATTAGGGCACCTAGAGTAGATAACTCATGAACTAGTTTGCATTACCGGATATTGGGTAAGGGCTTGAAGTTATCCTAAGGGGAAGGTGTTAGGCACCCCTCAAGATCCACAACTGTGGGTCCCAGCCAAGAAGTTTTGTGAATTTGGACAGTAAACAAATAGCAAGTAAGGTTCATATAAGAGGGGATTTCAAACAAGTACGAAAATCTTTAAAGGTTTTGGGAAAACATTAGAGTAAAACATTTGAAAAAGAATTGTCCTAGGTTTAAAATAATACAGATCACATCAATACAATACCCCGTAATCACTCCTCAAAGAGGGGCTACATGTGGTATTAGCGCACCGGTCATCATATTCGTATTCTACCCTTCCCACCCCGTAGAGGTTATTTAAAGAAGTGCATGTTGGTCACGAAAACTTATTGAGTGATATTACCCATCCCATCCTACAAGTACCGGGGGTGTTTAGGACTACTAAATCCTACAAGGTGAGTACTAGGTTGAACCCTTAGGTTTATAGGATAAAATTCTAAGCGATAAGTAGAAAACAGTTAGGAGTTATACATATGGGATACACATAACAAACATATGGCTCAAGTACCCCTCCGCAAGTAAGGCATGTAAATAGCACGTCTCAAATACAAAGAAGGTCTCAAAATCAGGGTTTAAAATAGGGATTCCGAGTTTGGAAAACAGTAGGTTTCAGAAGTTTTGGGGGGTTTCTTAAAACTCAGTAATAAAGTAAGGAGTTTAAAGGGACAGAATAGTTTTGAGAAGAGAATGATTGATTCTTAAAATTCCAGTGATTTAAAGACTGGAGCAGGAATTAAAAATGCACAGCAGTTTAGTGAAGTCCCTAGTAAAATGTAAATAGGAAGCTTCAAAGAAATCAGTAAAGCATGATCTTAAAATAACAGAGTGATCCAAAAGGGGAAGTGACTTTAAAAGATTAAGCAGTTTGAAGCAGAGTAGCATTCAGTAGTTTAAGGAAAAAACTTTAGTGAAAAGGAGAATGAGTAAGCTATTTCAGAAAATCAGTAGTTCTAAAAAAACAGAGCAAGGATTTGAACAGAATGATTTTGTGGAAGGAATAATTGTTTGGAAAATCCATTAGTTGTTAGGCAAAGCAAGAGTGAAAACAATGACAAACAGCAAAGTTCTAAGGATTGATTAATTCTAAAGATCACTTTTAACACAAGCCATACATAGAACGACCAATTTTGGTTTAAATGAATATTAGGCCTAAAGTTTGTCAAGGCGTTCGTAATACTGATTATTCATTTTAAATAGTGAAATACATATTTAACCCTGATTCTAAACACATAAAAGATAATACATTTGCAGAAAAACATTTAAACTATTTAACACGATTTTAGTGAGGTTCCTAGATTTAATACATACTGACTAGGTGTTCGATAGAATATAACTTGAAACAAATATGCTGAATGCAAAGTCTTAGA
The DNA here is from genome assembly GCA_005239505.1 of Nicotiana paniculata. Taxonomy (NCBI): domain Eukaryota; kingdom Viridiplantae; phylum Streptophyta; class Magnoliopsida; order Solanales; family Solanaceae; genus Nicotiana; species Nicotiana paniculata. The sequence continues at coordinate 4,827 of ML341421.1, read as the reverse complement.
GAACATGATATCTAATGCACACATGGATACCTAAAACATGGTTTCTAAATGTAGTACTTATGAGAATGCAGCAGTTTATTAATTTGTTATAGTGATGAACTGTGAGCAGGGCTTATAAAAATGACATGAATATGAAATAAAGAACTTAAACATGGCTTCTAATGCATGGTATGCATATCCTAAACATGATACTATTGCACAGATAGGTAAATAAATCCTATAGTCATGATTTCTACCCATAACTATCTAAGCATGCATAATCCCCACCCTTTCAATATCCAGCCCCAAATATTCCTTTGTGCATTATTACAGGCCAAGAATAATGAATTACACAACTGAATAAAGGCAAATCAAGAAGCTATACTATAGAGATCCTGACAGTACGCCCAAACTACCAGATCCATTTGCCATATTCCATGACCTTTCAACCCAAGTGTGTCGTAGTCTCTAAGGACCTCAGAAGATCCTGGACATTGCTCACACCCAGGTACCCTAGCCAAGGATGAGTAAGTGCAGGGTGGAGTGCCAGCCTTGTGTGTCAGAGTTCAATGGGTACTCAAAGGTCCCCAAGGCAGTGTTCACACGAAGGGGGCTGAACCTAGAGTCTAAGAGTAGTGGGAAGTGCTATAAGTTCAAAAAGAGAATTGGAGTTTGAAAAGAGTCTGAAGTAACAGTTTTGAAATATAACTTCAGAGGACAATGTAAGGGTTTATAAAAACCAGTTTGCAAAATGAAAGAAGCTGGATAAACACAACTCCGCAAAGATACAGAGTGTAAGAGACAAACACAAACAAGGGTAGGGAGTTGGGGACAAATAATTCACATGGTAGCAGCATAACAGAGTTATAGGTTTTCAAACAATTATCACATAGTTATCATAAAACATCACATATCAAGCAGAGTGACATATTAGGTATAGAGTCGGAATCAAACAGCATTTAGGTATCACGTGGGGGGCACAGGTCTGCAGTATTGGAAGCTAAGTAGAGGAAGAAAACATATAAGAACAGCAGTCATTTCAGACAAGAAAAGGATAATCACCTAGATAAAACCGGCATGCTGACTCCATGGGAGCCGAACAGGGTTATAGTAAATCATACAAGGTAAAGCATGAGACATCTTATGCTAAAAGGGAAGGGGAAATCATAGAATCATGCTAGTTACATGGTAGGCAATAGAACCATAAAATAAAGCACAAAAGGAACAACAAGTATATTAACATGAATTGAAACATATTGTGTTGAAACTCTTTAAACATAAATTAGGAACATACCAGTCAAGGGTATAGAACAACAAAGTGCAAAGACATAGAGCAACAAACAGCAGTATACAGGACAAAGAGAGCAGCAGTAGAACAATAGTGTGCAGAATGAGAGGGAAACAGTAGGATAGTAGTATGCAGGAGCACAAGAGAAATAGAGGTTACTCAGTCTTGGCTTTCAGCCGACGGAGTAGTCAGAAATAGATGCAGAGAGCAAGAAGTGTATGAAAGCACAGAAAATTTCAAAGCAATATATGTGTGTGTCAGTGCTCTCAATATCTGTCTCTGTGTGAATTTTCGTGTGTTTGTGAAGAGGGAAGACAGATCTTTATATAGTTCTGAAAATGAGTAGTGCATAGACAAATTATGGAAATAACAATCAATTAACACCAATTAATATGAACTGGACTCCTTCAATTAAGGAGTCTAGTTCAAACGGTATAGTCAAGGTAAAATAAGGAAAAGAAATCAACTTATAAGACTAATTTTGTTTAATTAGGGACAAGAAAATCACATAGAACATAATAAAAGCCAAATACATAGTATATAATTAAGGAAAGTTGAACTAACATTATATTTATAAAGTAAAGTAGGGTATCAGTTTTGAAATCAATTGAAATAATCTCGGATGCAATTACAATTACAGGGAAAATCCAATATAGTTAAGGAAACTACCACCTAAGTATGGAAAGAATTCAAAAATTGGTACAAAATTATAGAGGACATACATAAGATCATCTATTCACGGAAAACATCATAGGCTTAGGGATTTTTACACAAAATCAGTATAAAATCAATAGGTAAATAATTAATAAAGTAAATGGTCGGATTTATTAAGCATTTAAACAACAGTCATTGATCAACACAGAGTAGTGCTCATAGAAGAACAGAAAATTAAAGGTCACAGCAATGGATTAAAACAAGAGTCACAAAGAATACACGAATACACATAGTTAAGTGATAAAGGTCAACCCAGAACACTAGGGTTTCATCAATAACAGTTCAGATAACACAAAATCATGAGAAATTCGCTTAAACATAGCATAGATGGCTAAAAATCAAAAGAAAGACAGGGTCGAGAAACCCTGGTTTTGAAACTGTTAAAAACGAGATTTTTCGAAGAAAAAATATAAAGAAACTTTATAATATGGTAAATATAAAACGGATCTTAAGGAAAACCCTAAACTATAGAGGACTAGGGTTTTGTGGAACTCAGAAGAGAGGGCAAACCTCATGAACGACCTCGATTTAGGCGAGGGGTACTGCAAACTTACTCACACGGCCGGGGGGTGGACAGAACACGGCAAGAGACCCATAGGAGGTGAGTGAACCGCTCCAGGTTCATCTGAGGACCCTATGGTATCACTGGACCGTGGAGGGTGAACAAGTAACCAAGAGATGACCAGGAGCCATGGTTTCCGGCGAGAGAACCAGCCGGAGAAGATGAATGGACTTCATCGGAAGAGATAAGACAAGGAAGTTTCTAGAGAGAATCAGAGAGAGATAGAGAGAGAATGAGAGATGGCAAATGAGAGGTCGGAGGGGGGTCATAGGGGTTTAATTATGGTAAGGGTGTCTGGGTCGTTGATCTATTTTGATCAACGGCTCAGATTGATTAGGAGCTGGGCCGGGTCTGGGGTTTTGTTTGGGCTGGGTCGGTTAATGAGTTAAAGTTAAGGTGGGGTTGGGTTAAAAACTGGTTATAATTTAAATAGAAATGTGGCTAAACGTTAAATACACAATTAAATAAGATATTAATTAATAAAATAGCTAATAATTGTGTAAAAATGAAATTGATACCAAATAAATGAAATTAAGTCAAGTAACTAATATATAAAACATAAATGATTGTTTATTGATTTTAAAATGGTATAAATGTACATTTGTGCTATTATTGCAAAAATTGCTGAAATTAGCTAAATAATGCCAATATTGGCTAATTTGTGAAATGATTAAGTCCTAAGGGAATTAAATAGGATACGAATAACATATTGGGCAAGAAAATAATTTTAAATTATTTATAACATCATTTATGAATAATTATAGAATATAAAGTATTAAACAAACAGGAAAATAATTTGGAAAAATATATGAAAGAATTATGGGAAAATACCAGTTACTGTAAAGAGTGATTTTGAAGGTATATATGCAAGTTCAAAAAATAGTTTGAGGAAAAATTGGGTATCAACACACAACTGTCAGAATAAAGCCATATGGGATTGCATGTGCTTTTGTTCCATTCACAACTCTGTCCAAGAGTTGGATGATGAAGGCTGGCCAATTGATCTGCTTTTTCCTATACAAACACTCCATCAAGGTCAGATCCATATAGTTGGCTATGTGCCTTCGTTCTTGCGTTGGCAGCAAGAACTTGATGACAAACTCGAAGAACAACTTGTGCTCTGGCTTCATTTCACTTTTTTAGACTGGCCTGGGTTCAATTTCACTTTCATTGTCACTGAAGAATCTGGTAATGTTGATTGCTGAGGCCACCCCATCCAAACTAGGCCATCTTTTCCTAGTGTAATCTTCGTAGCCCTTAGCAGGAATGTGCAAAATTTCTCCCAGCTCTTTAGCATCAAAGGAGACTTGAATTTCTTTGACTGTGGTAGTGACCCTGCCGTCCTTGACCACTGCANCATCCCAGGTTCCTCGAGATCCTTCAACAACTTTCCCTTCAGAATTGTTCTTTTGCCAAACAAGGTGATTCTGTCAGTCACCTCACCAACTTCCCCCTCATGTTCTCCACTCCACTCTTTATCATCATCTTTCTCAACGACCTTCATTTTTCTTGCCTTGGACTTGGTCCTTTTAACAGCTCTTGTAGGTGTGGCAGACACTGTAGCTGACTTCTTTGAAGAAGCCTTAGCCCTTTTTGATTTTGGTGCCTCAACCACAACAGGAGCAGTCTGCTCCTCATGATGGACCAGTTCCATCGTATCCTCTTCAACCACAACAGTTTCCACAGATTCTCCTACTTTAGCCTTTCCCTTTGCAGCTTTCTTTTTCTTGCTCTCTAGCAGAGCCCTCTCAAACATTTCTTCTTCCTCTCTCACAGCACTACGTGTAGCACGCACCTTAGGAACAGGAGCATCAGCAGCTACATAAGCTTTCCTCTTCTTAGAAGGAAATGGGTTAGTAGCCTTCTTGGACTTCTGAGTCCTCCTTTTCTTGGGGTTATAGGACTCCCCCAGTTTCCTTAGCCTGTCAGCCAATGTCTCGTCCCCAGATGAAACAGGTTCACCTGCTCCTTTCTTCAAGCTTGCTAAATCTACCGTTGCTTCCTCGACTACACTATGCGAGACTAAATTGCATAGTTTAACATGTGATATACCTTACATTTTATGCGCATTTATGCTAAAAATACACTTGTTATGTGCTTAATGGAGTTTATTTTATGAGTAGGTGAATTGGAGATGGAAACAGAGCTAAAGGGATGCAAATACGTCAAAAATACGCAAAAGGAGAAGCCCGGGCGATAGCCGGGCATTTGCCCCTTAAATCCTGGCACCCCCTGGCGTTAGGGGGGCATTTGCCCCATAAAGCCTGGCCCCCCTGGCGTTAGG
>ML341419.1:0-57476 GCA_005239505.1 Nicotiana paniculata | reverse complement strand
ACTCGGATCTCTGGCCGCAGACAAATCAAAACAGAGTCAAAATCTCCTCGGTTTGGGATTTCAATAAGTAAATGGTGTCCCGGAACATCGTCAAAAATCCGGGTGGCGACTCTGAAACTAATAAATAAATCCCAAATCCGCATAATGTCACTTAAATTGAAAAAACTCTCGTATCCAACCCTGTGTTGGAAAAAGGAGGTGTGACAAAAACAACGATTGTTTGCAACATTCCTTTTTTCCATTTTCATGAATAATTTTCCCCAACGGAAACCACGGTACTGTGAGAGATAAACTCAGAGGCGTTTGATAGGTTTTCTGCTTATGGACTCTTACTATTCTTGTAGACTGCAAAATGTTGTACCCTTCTTGCCTTTTGGTTACTAGGGTAAATTGGGGCTGACAATGGAGGTTCGAAATCTGCTATCGACCAGACGCCCTTAGGGTTATTCTTGAACAAAGATGACAGAGTTTTGGGGCTGAGCAACTTGAAGAGTCTGTTACCTTTTTTTCATTGTATTTCAATGTATCTCGCTATATTGTATGTATTTCATTTTCTTTTTATTCTTTGTATTTCAATGTATCTCGTTGTATTCCATGTATTCACTGTCTTGCTATATTCCACAAATGTATTCATATATTTTCTTTAATTAATATAATTTATGTATTCAGATTTATAATTGAGTTTGTTGAGTTATATTAGGAGTCTATTTGTGTTAATTGATTCACTTTCCGTTTAAAAACTGCTGAATAGACCACGATTTACGCTATTTATGTTACTGCATTCACAAATACATATTGTGAATACAGTCAAATACAATAATCTGTCTAGCTGTAATCCTCTGTTTCACGCCATGAATACAGTCGAATAAAATAATCTGTCTAGTTGTAATCCCATAATTCACGCCAAGAAATTCTAGTGTATTCATGAATACAGTAGCTTAAATACATCGAATACACTCTAAAAACCCTGAAAACATAGCTATAGGAAGTAATATAGAAAAGGGTACCTACGAATAGCTAATAACCACTAAACAATAGTGGTTTGTGAAAATTTCTTAAAATTTTTTTTACCTCCTGTAGCAAAGGTTCATACCTTATTTATTTTAAATAAATTCCCTTTTAAAAAATTATATTCCATAGATACCTTTTATTTTTTATAGCCAAATATCTATTTATGGTCACCTCCTACCCTTAATCCATAAAATATGCTATGTATTATTTTTCTCCCTCATTCTTTCAAATTTTTATCCACCTCTCTCTCTCAACCAATGCCACAAATCCCCGTACCGACTAATGCAACTGCGTTGCCGGAGTCGCCATTTGTACCAGATTTTGATGCTGATCCAACTATTAGGTGTGATGACCCAAAAGGTCATCTCTTATTGTAAAAGTCAAAACTGTGTTTCGAGGCCTTCAAAGACCTCCTCTTATCTCACCTCAATTTGCGTGCGCAGTTCGGACGTATATCCGAAAAGCCCTTATGTGAAAAATGAGAAAAATACTAATTTTGCCTTTAAAATTAAATTAAGTTGACTTTGGTCAACATTTTGGGTAAACGGACCAAGACCCATGATTTGACGGTCCCGGAAGGTCCGTAGGAAAATATGGGACTTGGGTGTATGCCCGGAATTAAATTCCGAGATCCCTAGCCCGAGAAATAAATTTTTGAAAGAAATTGTTTAACTGAAATTATAAGAGTTTTTGGAAATTTAACTGTGTTTGGATTTTTTAGTACGGGCCCGTATTTTGGTTCCGGAGTCCGGTACAGGTTTAATATGGTATTTGAGTTGTGCCTGTAAAATTTGGTAAGAAACGGAGGTCATATGATGATTCGGGCCCTTAGTTGTAAAGTTTGAAACTTTAAAAGTTCTTGAGATTTTTCTTTGATTTCGAGGTTTAATTCGTAGTTTTAGATGTTATTTTCATGATTTGATCGCACGAGCAAGTCGGTATGATGATTCAAGACTTGCGTGCATATTTGGTTCGGAGCCCCGAGGGCTCAGGTGAGTTTCGGATAGGCTCCGATGATGTTTTAGACGTCAATACCACACAAGAAGATGGGTTAATTTGTGTGGTATCCAATTTTTTGAGTGTTGTCTCTCTAGAAGAACCTGGTTCTTTTTGGTGTTCCAACTTCTACTGTTGCGGAATAATAAAAGCAGTAAAGTCAAAACACAGAGATGTTTACGTGGAAAACACCTGGCTCAAAAGGTGAAAAAAACCACAACCTACTCCTCAGTAGGATTTTCCCAAACTCTTCACTAAAACTTTGAGCCAAACGGACTTACAAAATAAACTCTTTTGTAATCCTAGGACTAACTCTAATCCCTTCGTAGTAACTAGCCTCTAGCTAGTTTCTACAAGCTTCAAGTTAACTCTAACTTGAACAATGTGTACCTATTACAATTTCTTCTATTAAAGCTGAAATGATACAATATTAAATCGTCTACTACAACCAACTAGACTCAATGACAAACAGATGGAAGTGGTTCTTCTAGCTGGTCTGTAGCCTTTGTATCGCACAGTAATTCTGCTTGCAAAATCTCTGGGAATTTTGCTTTCAGATCTTGATTCACTTCTGCACTTGTGCGTTGGTAGTTCAAGCAAGAATACTTAAATTATTTATAGAGTCAGTTGTTGAGTTTGTCGTTTAGTTCTGGTACAACTCTTCCTGGGAGAAAGAGTTCGTATTAAACTCAACTTCCTTCCTTCGTTACTGTCCTTGCTGAATTCAACTTCTATTCTCTTACCAATTTGCAACTTTTTCGCATTAGGAGACACTCTCTTTGTCCATTGATACTTCATAATCGCATTCATCTCCTATGCATATACAGTTTATGTGCCAACGCGTCAGGTCTAGTATGTGCACTCTGATGGACCTGGTTCAACTGGTCAGACATTTGTCAATCCTCAAAATTATGCAGTGACTTGGGTCAGCAAATTCCCCCTTTTTGATGATGACAAACTCTGTGCTTCTCCTTGTATACACTTCAAACACTTTGTATGTTTTTTAAGAATTTATCATAGAGAAACCAGGTTCATTAGGTTATAAATATCACAATTTTTGAATTTGAAAAACACATATCTCAAGCACATATCTATCTTCCCCCTTTTGGCATCATCAAAAAGTTGCAAAAAGATAAACTTACCAGAGTTGTTAACAATTACTCATGGCCATTGAGGCAACTACAGGTGCAAACATGATTAATCATCATAAGAAACCAATAAATGTAAGCTATCTAAGAAACTGAGACAAGTCAATAACAAAAACAACAAAATTCATTGATTAGTACGCAAGTCAAGCACCATACAAAAAAAACTAAAAACAACCATAACCATGAGTAAGATAGAATAAAAACAACAGAAACACGTCCCGAAATGGGCACTGAAAGGGGGGTTTAGGTAGCTCTGGACAGCCTAAGGATGGGAAGGTGCAGAGGAGGTTGTGGTCTTGGTTTGTAGAAGATAAAGCATCTTGTTAAGAACACCCTCATTATTTTCCTTCTCTTTTGCTAATTCATCCCTGAGAGCATCCCGCTCAGCTTCAACCTCAATTAAACGAGATTTGAAACGAAGGATCTCCATATCCTTGATCTCGCTTTCCTGCACCAGAGTTCTGACTTTGCNATTAGGATCAGAATAAAGCCATATGGGATTGCATGTGCTTTTGTTCCATTCAAAACTCTGTCCAAGAGTTGGATGATGAAGGCTGGCTAGTTGATCTACTTTCCCCTATACAAACACTCCATCAAGGTCAGACCCATATAGTTGGCTATGTGCCTTCGTTCTTTTCTTGGCAGCAAGAACTTGATGACAAACTTGAAGAACAACTTGTGCTATGGCTTCATTTCACTTTTGTAGACTGTCCTGGGTTCAATTTCACTTTCATTTTCACTGAAGAATCTGGTAATGTTGTCTGCTGAGGCCATCCCATCCAAACTAGGCCATCCTTGCCTAGTGTAATCTTCGTAGCCCTCAGTAGGAATGTGCAGAATTTCTCCCAGCTCTTTAGCATCAAAGGAGACTTGAATTTCTTTGACTGCGGTAGTGACCCTGCCGTCCTTGACCACTGCATTACCCATGAACTCCACCAGTTCAGCTCTAGCCAACCTTCCTTCCATGTGAAGGACCATATTCTTCCACCCTTGAACATCCAGTGTGTCCAGCAGGTATCGCATCCCAGGTTCCTCGAGATCCTTCAACAACTTTCCCTTCAGAATTGTTCTTTTGCCAAACAAGGTGATTTTGTCAGTCACCTCACCAACTTCCCCCTCATCTTCTCCACTCCACTCTTTATCATCATCTTTCTCAACGACCTTCACTTTTCTTGCCTTGGACCTGGTCTTTTTGACAGTTCTTATAGGTGTGGCAGACACTGTAGCTGACTTCTTTGAAGAAGTCTTATCCCTTTTTGATTTTGATGCCTCAACCACAACAGGAGCAATCTGCTCCTCATGATGGACCAGGTCCATCATATCCTCTTCAATCACAACAATCTCCACAGGCTCTCCTACTTTAGTCTTTCCCTTTGCATATTTCTTTTTCTTGCTCTCTAGTAGAGCCCTCTCAAACATGTCTTCTTCCTCTCTCACAGCACTACGTGTAGCACGCACCTAAGGAACATGAGCATCAGCAGCTACAAAAGCTTTCCTCTTCTTAGAAGGAACTGGGTTGGTAGCCTTCTTGGACTTCTGAGTCCTCCTTTTCTTGGGGTTATAGGACTCCCCCAGTTTCCTTAGCATGTCCGCCAATGTCTCGTCCCCAGATGAAATAGGTTCATCCGCTCCTTTCTTCAAGCTTGCTAAACCTGCCGTTGCTTCCTCGACTACACTTCCCCTAACTCTGTGACATCTTCTGCAGCCTTCTCAGGAATGGGACCACAGATAGCCAATGTGGTACCATCCTCCCCAAATTCCTCTCTCTCAAGAAATTTACTTTTTCCCAATTTTCTTTGCCTACTCGGAACTTCAACATCAACTACTGACCCAACCAGAATAAACTTGTTCTCAGCATTAACAGTTTCAGAAATAGCATCAAGATTACCTTGTTCAGAAGTTGATGAACCGGGTGCTTCATCCTCGTTGACTGATTTAAAATATTCTTGATTCAGAACTATTATCCTTTTCAGCCTACAGAATTTCCTCCAATAATCTTGCACGAGACCCAGAAGCCACTGATTTTCTGGCAAGAACCTTTACACGAAGACCAAGGGGAGCTGGGTTAGGGTTAGATGTGGGTTCGGGAATAGGAGAGTTTTTAGGGATTGAGGTTCTTTCTGGTGATTGAGAACTGTATACAGATGGAGAATTTGAATCTTATTCATAAAGCCCTCCATCATAATAACGATTTGGCGATGAAGAAGAAGAAGCTGGTGGTGGTGAAGACATGATTACGAGTGTTGTTAGGAAGAAAACAAGAGTGACCAGTTTTGATTAGAGGAATAATGATCTTGGTTCGACTTATTAGGTTATTAAGAAGAGAGGTGATGCTGGCCTTTTATAAGATGTGGCTATTAATTATACAACAGGCAGAATAATTATTCAAGTGGGAGTCTAATAGTTGTAGGAGTGTCATTGATTAGACAGTTAAGAGTTCCCTACCTCTAGGCTAATTGAGTACCGATGGGACTTCTTGGAACAGGTTCATTTAGGGATTAGTACAAAGAATTTTAAATGAACCAAATATAGATAGAATCCTGCTCATGTGTGACTGTAAAATTCAATAATTATATGGAGATGAGCACGTATCGTGTCAGTCAGATGAACCAGCAGAGATGAACCGGGTTCATCGTGTTAAAGTCCTTAATTTGCCCCAATTTACAAAGATAGAGAAACATCATTAGCAACCAGGGAATCATATTAATACATGGCAAGAGAGTATGACAGTAAAGTCATGATGCTGAGCAATGATTAGTCTGGTTGATTATCTATGTTAGTGTTTCTAGCCAAATTTTTTTTCATTTTTTTTTAAATTTTGTTTTTTTCAGTCAGGTGATTTTAACNAGGGACTCATTCGGGCATTATTTTAAACAAGAAAATTTTACGGGTATTTATAGGGTTCTTCATCATACTAATGGAACTAGTGTTATCACAGAAAATAGGAATGCATCCCACATCTATACCAAAGTCCATGAGTTGTTGCTTGATCCATAGCAACTGAGCACAGCAAGAGGCTGCAACCACATATTCAGCCTCAACAGTAGACAAAGTTACTGAATTCAGTTTCTTGGTGGCCCAAGACACAAGGCAGGAGCCCAAAAAGTGAGCCATGCCTGAAGTACTCTTCCTGCCAACCAGGAAACCTGCATAATCAACATCAACATATCCTACAAGGTCGAAATTACTACCTTTAGGATACCAAAGGCACAAATCAGTGGTGCCTTTCAAATATCTCAAAATTCTCTTCACTACAGTGAGGTGGGACTCCTTTGGATTTGCTTGAAACCTAGCACACAGTCCCACGCTGAACACAATATCTGGTCTGCTGGCAGTGAGATATAATAGAGACCCAATCATCCCTCTGTATAGCTTCTGATCAACGGATGAAACAGGTTCATCCACATCCAATTTTGTAGTTGTGGCTATGAGAGTGTCTATTTCCTTTGAGTCTTCCATTTTAAACTTCTTGAGCAATTCTTTCACATACTTTTGTTGGTGGATCATTGTTCCATTAGAGTTTTGCTTGATTTGCAAGCCTAAGAAGAAGTTTAGCTCACCCATCATACTCATCTCAAACTCACTCCCCATAAGCATAGAAAATTCCTTGCTCAATTTTTCAGAAGTCTCCCCAAATATAATATCATCCATGTATATTTGCACAACCAGGATATCCTTACACTTTTCCTTTAAGAACAAGGTACTGTCAATTTTGCCTCGTTTGTACCCATGTTCTAGCAGAAATTTTGATTATCATTTGTACCATGCTCTTGTTGCTTGTTTGAGACCATACAGAGCCTTGTCGAGTTTGTATACGTGGTCAAGTGACTCCTTGCTTTCAGAACTTAGAGGCTGCTTGACAAATACATCTTCCTTCAGATAGCCATTGGAAAGGCACTCTTAACATCCATCTTATGAAGAGTGAATTCCATGTGTGTAGCAAATGCTTTAAGAAGTCTGATTGCCTCCAGTCTTGCCACAGGGGCAAAGGTATCATCATAGTCAATTCCATCTTCTTGACTATACCCTTGAACAACTAGTCTTGCCTTATTTCTTGTAACAGTTCCATCCTCATCGAGCTTGTTCCTGAAGACCCACTTGGTGCCAATCACTGATCTGTCTAGTGGCCTGGGTACCAAGTGCCATACTTGACTTCTTTCAAACTGATTCAGCTCTTCTTGCATGTCATTTACCCAATCAACATCTTGTAGGGGTTCCCCAATGATCTTTGGTTCGATCATGGATAGAGAGGCATCAAACACACACAAATTTTTCAAGGATGATCTTGTTTTGATTTCGGATGTCAAATTTGTTATGATGTTCTCAAGAGGGTGAGAATTTTGATATCTGTGTGGTTTGAGTACAAGCTGTTCATTCCTAGACAAATCCATGGTGTCTTGTTGCTGTGGAGCAGGATCAGGGCCAGGTTGCATATATTTAATTCCCCCTGTCATGTTGCTTGGGGTAGTTGAACCTGGTCCATCACCTGCTCCATCTTCCATGTTTGCTTCAATGTGATCACTGCTTCTCACCAGTCCAAGCTCCTCGTCTTCTTGTTCATGTCTCTCAGAACGAGTGTTAGTTTCATCAAAGACAACATGTACACTTTATTCTACACACATAGTTCTTTTATTGTATATTTTATAAGCTTTGCTATGTGATGAATCTTTTCCATTATTATGCACAAAACACTTGCATCCAAAATCCCTAAGGTGGGATATGTTGGTCTTTCTCCCTTTAAGTAATTCATAGGGTGTTTTCTCTACCAGAGTTTTGGTCATGCATCTATTGATTATGTAACAAGCAGTGTTTATTGCTTCAACCCAGAAGTTGTGAGGTAGTTTGCTAGATAGAAGCATGGTTCTTGCCATGTCTTCAAGAGTTCTGTTTTTCCTTTCAACAACCCCATTTTGCTATGGGGTTCTAGGAGCAGAAAAGTTATGATTGACACCATGTTCATCACAGAACTAAGAAAACTTAGCATTCTCAAATTCAGTACCATGGTCAGATATTATTGATGCTAGTTGACGTCCTAATTGATTTTGAGTTTTCTTGACAACTGAGGTGAACATATAAAATGCTTCATCCTTAGATGCCAGGAATAAGGTACAAGTGAACCTTGAATAATCATCAACTAGAACCATCACATATCTCTTACCACCTCTGCTGAGAGTTCTCATAGGACCACACATATCCATATGAACAATTCCAACGTCCTGGTGGTACTGACTATTTTCTTACTTTTGAAAGAAGACCTTACCTGCTTCCCACTGGCACAAGCCTCACAAACCTTGTCTTCCTTTAACTTAATGTTAGGAAGCCCTACCACTAAGTCTTTAGAGACTAGTTTGTTTAGCTGATTTAGACTTGCGTGACCAAGTCTTTTGTGCCACGGGAGGAGATCACTGTCCAACACACTTAGGCAAGTGAGTTCATTTTCAGACAGTGTGGACAAGTCTATGACATAGATGTTATTCATTCTTTTTCCCTGCAAAACAATCTTGTCAGTAAGCAGGTTAATCACAAAATATTTTGTGGAAGTAAAGGCAACCAGGTTACCTCTATCACACAGTTGTGATACACTGATCAGGCTATATTTCAAGCCATTTATCAGATACACATGTTCAATGGATCGTATGTCATCCTTACCTACCTTGCCGACCCCAATAATTTCACCTTTCTTTCCGTTTCCAAAGGAGACATTCACTCCTTTGAGTTTTTCGAGTGAAAGGAACTGTTCCTTGTTCCCTGTCATATGCTTAGAGCAAGCACTATCCAAGAACCAAATTTGGCTGCTTCCTTTCACTCGTACCTACAAAAGGAAATCAGGGGTTAGTTTTAAGAACCCAAACTAGTTTGGGTCCTTTTCTATGAGAGAATGGATGAATCAAATTTTTTCTGGCCCAATTTGGTAGCCAGTTTTTCTTTTTGACAAACCTCTCATTTTTTTGACTGGCATGCTCTTTTGCAGTACACTCATATTTGCAGTGGCCAGTCTTACCACAATGGGTGCAAATTTTATTCTCAGGGAGAGTGAGATACTTGTTTTTGGGATCCCACAAGGGCAATTGGCTTCCAAAGACAATCCCTCTCCGGTTGCTACTATGATTCTCTTGAAGCCATATCAGGGCATCAGAGGATTTATTCCATTTACAAGTTCTATGTAGTTCATGTTTGACTTTGCCAAGCTCTTCTTTAAGTGATCTTATCTGTTCATCCTTGGCATACATTTTATCTTTTAGTTTTCCCAAATTTTCCTCTAACATGACATGAGAGTGATCAAAAACCTTTTTACTGGATCCTAATCTCAATTTTAAGTTCTCAGATTTCAGTTCTAGAATCTCAGTTTCAAGTGGATGAACCTGGTTCAACAAGACAATGTTTTTCTTTTCAGATTCACTAAGTTTGAATTCCAGGTTCATGTATTTTGCTTTTAGCATTTCACATTCTGTAGAGAGTTGTTCCTTCTCTTTAATTGTTTCTTTGGAATCATCCATGAAATCAAGTAGCAACTCAGAGAGTTTTTCCTTAGATAGGAATTTTATTTTATTTTTAAGATGGGAGATAATTACCTCTGGTTCTTCGTGTGATTCTTCATCGGATTCTCCAATTTCCATGAGCACATGATCTTCATTCTCACCATCTTCTGATTCTTCATCTGAACTTTCCCCTAAGCAGCAACCATAGCTTTTGTTGTGATTTTCTTGGGTTGGACCTGTTCCTTCTTCCTATTCCTTCTTTCATATCTCTCATTTTTCCATTCTACTTCCCACTGAGGACAGTTTTTGATGAGATGGTCAGTCTTACCACATTTGTAGCATCCCTCGTTGGTTGGCCTTTCTGGAGCTTTTGCTTTTTTGTAGTTTCCTCCTCTAGATATGCCCTTCTTCCTCATGAGAAATTTCTAAATTCTTTGGTAATCATGGCCATCTCATGTTCCTCCAGATCTACTCCCTCAGTGATTCTTAGTGCTATACTCCTCTTCTTCTTTGGAACATCCATATTCATTGTCTGCCTTCTAAGCTCATAGGCAGTAAGGTTTCCAATTAGTTCATCCAATCTGAGGGTTGCCATATTTTTGGATTCCTGGATAGCAGTGATTTTGCTTTCCCAGGAGATTGGTAAGACCTTTATCAGGATCTTCTCTACCCTTTCCTCTTCAAGAATGACTCAACCAAGAGACTTAAGTTCATTTGTCAAAGTTGTGAACCTTGTGTACATCTCTTGGATTGTCTATCCTTCTTTCATAGTGAAATTTTCATACTGCGAGTATAGAAGAGTACCTCTTGATCTTTTTACCTGAGGTGTTCCTTCATGGACTACTTGCAAGGTATCCCAGATTTCTTTGGCAGTGGTGCAGCTTTGGATTCTTCTATACTCGTCTGGACCTAGTCCACACACTAGCCACTTCTTGGCCTTCGCATTCTTTTCCCATTTCTTCATATCCTCAGCAGTGCAGTCAGCTCTAGTCTTTGGTACATCTATACCTTTAGCAGTCTTCGTCATTAGTAGCTAGAGGAACATCAGTGACTATGTCCCAGAGTTCATAGTCTTCTCCAATCATGTGATCCTTCATCCTATTTTTCCACCAAGAGTAATATTGGCCATTGAAGAGTGGTGGCCTTGCAATTGACTGACCCTCCCAGTTTCCAGGTGGTGCACTCATTTTTATCTTTTTGAAGGTGTTAACCTTAACAAGGATAACCTGCTCTGATACCAATTTATGTTTTAGATGTTAATACCACACAAGAAGATAGGTAATTTGTGTGGTATCCAATTTTTCGAGCGCTTTCTCTCTAGAAGAACCTGGTTCTTCTTGGTGTTCCAACTTCTACTGTTGCGGAATAATAAAAGCAGTAAAGTAAAAACACAGGGATGTTTACGTGGAAAACATCTGGCTCAAAAGGTGAAAAAAACCACGACCTACTCCTCAGTAGGATTTTCTCAAACTCTTCACTAAAAATCTGAGCCAAACGGACTTACAAAATAAACTCTTTTGTAATCCTAGGACTAACTCTAATTCCTTCGTAGTAACTAGCCTCTAGCTAATTTCTACAAGCTTCAAGTTAACTCTAACTTGAACAATGTGTACCTATTACAATTGCTTCTATGAAAGCTGAAAAGATACAATATTAAATCGCCTACTACAACCAACTAGACTCAATGACAAACAGATGGAACTGGTTCTTCTAGTTGGTCTATAGCCTTTGTATCGCACAATAATTCTTCTTGCAAAATATCTGGAAATTATGCTTTCAGATCTTGATTCACTTCTGCACTTGTGTGTTAGTAATTCAAGCAAGAATACTTCAATTATTTACAGAGTCAGTTGTTGAGTATGTCGTTCAGTTCTGGTAGAACTCTTCCTGGGAGAAAGAGTTTGTATTAAACTCAACTTCCTTCATTCATTACTGTCCTTGCTGAATTCAACTTCTATTCTCTTATCAATTTGCAACCTTTTCACATTAGGAGACACTCTCTTTGTCCATTGATACTTCACAATCGCATTCATCTCCTATGCATATACAGTTCATGTGCCAACGCGTCAGGTCTAGTATGTGCGCTCTGATGGACCCGGTTCAACTAGTCAGACATTTTTCAATCTTCAAAACTATACAGTGACTTGGGTCAACATCTGGAATTTTTTTTACTTTGAAAAATCTGGTGTAATTAATGTATCTGGTTCCTGGTATTTTGTGCTTCGCAAACGCGTGGTCATCCACGCGAACGCGTGGTTACCCACGCGAACGCGAAGAGGAAACTGGGTTCTTACTGGGTTTGTTCTTCGTGAATGCATAGACCTGGACGTGAATGCGAACGCGGAGCACTGGGGTGCTTCACTACGTGTGTAATGACCCGACCGGTCGTTTTGAGTTCTAACGCGTCGTTCAGTGGGTTGAAGTCGTGAGCATCTCCGTTTCAGGTATTATGACCCGTGGGCTTGGTCGGAATTAAATTCCATGAAGTTTAGAATTGATTTGGAAAGAAAATTCTCATTTAGAAGCCTTGAGTTGGAGAAATCAACTAAGATTGGAATTTTGAGTAAACGATCTCCAAATCAGGATTTGAAGGTTCCAACATGTTCGTATGATGATTTTGGACTTGGTTGTAGGTCCGGATTGGGTTTTGGATAACCTGAGAGCGTTTCGGCGTATAATATGGAAGTTAGCAGTTTAGAAGGATTTCATGAATTTGGGCTTGAAGTGCATATCAGTGAGGTTGATGTCCGTTTGGGATTCCGAGTCTGGGAATAGCTCCATATGGTGATTCTGGAATTGGGAGAGTGATCGGAAGTGAATTTAGATGTCCGAAGATCATTCTGGAGTCATTGAGCTAAAAATAGAAATTTGAAGGTTTTTGGGAAATCCGACCGGAAGTGGAAGTTTTGATATTGAGGTCGGAATATGATTCCGGAAGTTGTAGCAGGTCTGTAATGTTGAATATGACTTGTGTGCAAAATTTGAGGTCAATTGGGTGTGATTTGATAGGTTTCGGCGTCAGATGTAGAGGTTTGAAATTCTAAGTTCTTAAAGAATTGGATTTGAGTGCGATTTGTGATTTTGGTGTTGTTTGATGTGATTTGAGGGCTCGAGCAAGTCCGTGTCATGTTTTGGGACAGGTTGGTGTGATTGGACGGGGTCCCGGGGGCCCCGGGTGGATTCCGGGTGGTTGTCAGATCAAGAATTGAAGTTTGAAGAACTGAAGCTTGCTGTCATCTGGTGTAATCGCACTTGTGAGGCTTTGACCGCAGGTGTGGAGCCGCGGGTGCGCCTTGGGAGCCGTAGGTGCGAGATTTGGGTCTGGAGCTGAAGGACCGCAGGTGCGGGAGTTTGGCCGCACCTGTGGTATCGCAGGTGCGAAGAGGGATCGCAGGAGCGGGAGTTGCTGGGTTGAGTCAGAGCCGCACCTGCGATGGAATTTCCGCAGGAGCAGCTATTGGAACGCAGGTGTGAAGAGGTGCCTGGGCAGAATGTTTTAAAATCGGGTTTGTGCCATTTCTCTCTCATTTTTCATTTGGTTGAGTCGATTTTTGGAGAGCTTTTCACGGGAGATTTCATCAGGGATCAGAGGTAAGTTGTTTCTACTTGTTTCTAAGGTTAAATACAAGATTGATGCATGATTTGATATGGGAAATTGTGGGAAAATTGGGACTTTTGAAGAAAAACCTAGAAAGTGAAAATTTGGATTTTTAGCCACGAATTGAGCATGAATATTTGAGTAAATTATATATTTGAGTTAGTAAGGCTATGGATAGAATGTATCTTCGAGAATTTCGGATTTCCGGGCATGTGGGCCCGAGGGCAGTTTGGTCATTTCTCCGAGCGGGGTTGGGAAAGTATATAATTTGAATTTGTTGTGAGTATTAGGATGAATTTTCATTGCTTTGTAATTTATGTGGTAGTTTCGGAGCGTTATGCATCCGTTGGAGTTATCGGAAGGGCTTAGAAGCTAGTGTTGGAATTTCGGAGCGAGGTAAGTCTCCTTTCTAACTTTGTGAGGGGGAATCGTCCCCCTAGGTGAATTAATTCAGTAAATGCTATTATCTTCGAGGGATACGTACGCACGAGGTGATGGGAGTCCGTGCGTAGCTACTATTATGCCATGTTCGGGTAGCCTAGGACCCAATAGCATGCTTTATGTGTGTACTTGTAACCCTGCCTGTAATATTAAACTGCTGATATGAACGAAACGTAATCGGATGTTTAAAAGAAAGCTAGAGTTCATATTTTTAACCTTCAAAAAAAAGGAGAATTGTTTCCGCTGTGAATATATGTGTACCTAGACTGGGTTGTATCATGGAGTATCACTAAACTTGACAAATGAATTTCAAATACAAAGATTTCAAAACCTATATTTCATGTTTCTTTTAACAAAGATTTTTCCACTTTCCTGAGAAAAACCGTTTTCTTGATAAAATACGAATTTATTATGTGGATATGTGTAACTTTGGGTCCCTGAGTCGCTTGAGTGATTCGCGAGCAGGAAGACCCTGTATTTGTGTATGTATTCATATGAGCACCTAAGTGGCATGTATGATTCGCGAGCAGGCTAGCCGTATTATGTTAACCGCGTCGCATGATCGATTCGCGAGCGGGGCAGATAGATTCATCTATGGTTCGAGCCGGTCGACCCCTCGGCAGTGCACAGTTTATTATTGTTGGTCCGCGCCGTTCGACCCTCGGCATTGCCTGCGCATGATATTTGCTGCGTAGTTGCTATGATATTTGCCTGATTACTGGCCTGAAATGTTAAATTGTTGATTGAAATGACAAAGATTTAAAGTTATTAAAAAGACTTTTTGAAGAAGTTGTTCCTTCCGTTGATTTATTATTATTTGATTAGATCACCTTGTCGATAAATTGTTAACATAACGAAAATATAAAGTGTTAAATGTGAACGAAATTGAAGGATGTTTAAATCCTGTTTTATAAATTGCCTATGATGAACCATGCTTAATGTCACTCTTGAATATTTTAAGTGGACCTTTAATAAGTGTCTAAGTTGACCTCTAATCACTACCTCTCTGAGGTCAGGCGGGCGACTTACTGAGTACACGTTTTTGTACTCATACTACAATTGCTGTGCATTTTGTTGCACAGGTACCTACATAGCATAGTGGTGGATTTGGAGACTTGGACGGGCTGCATCATCCGGAGGCGTTCCGCAGCTGACAGAGTCGCCCTCCTACCGTATTATTATTATTTTAAATCCCTTGTCCAAATTGTATTTCAGACAATCTTTGTAGTATTTGTAAAATTCTTAGAAGTTGCTCATGTACTTGTGACACCGGGTTCTGGGATATGTATTGGGATTTAATTGTTTAAGTGAAATCTTTAGATCACTGTTTTTAAATAACAGAATTTTATTTGCTGTCGTATTTAATTTACGAAAATTTATTTATTTGATGATGAAATGCAAGACAAGGTAACGGTTTCAAAAATGTTAAAACATGAATATATTTCAACTAATTAAGGATTTGGCTTGCCTGACAATGGTGTCCGGCGCCATCACGACCTATGGATTTTGGGTCGTGACAACGCGAACGCGACCGGTCAAACGCGAACGCATAGTTTTAGGAGGGGCTGGTCAAGGAATTTAGGAAATCCTATGCGAACATGGACCCTTATACGTGAACGTGAAGGCAGGGCTGGGCTAAGACTTCGCGAACGCGTAGCCTTTTTTCGCGAACGCGTAAGTCCTCAGGAGGCAGTTCTTCGTGAATGCGATAGGGTTCATGCGAACGCGATGAACACTATCGCCCAACACTTAAAAACAGTAGCAAAACGGGAATTAGGCCATAACTTCATATTTTCAAAACCAAGGAAGCTCAGGGGCGATTTTTGAAGAGGGATTTCGTCACCAAATCATAGGTTTGTGTTCTTAAGCTCATTTCCTTCATTTTCTATCAACACCCATTAGATTTCTAGGCCTAAATCTTGATCTTTAAGGGTAGCAATTGGGGATTTTAGGAGAATTGAGGATTTTACAAATTTGGGAATTTAGACCTTGATTTGGGGTCGAATTCCGAAACCAATTACATATTCGGGCTCGTGGGTGAATGGGTGATCGGGTTTTGTTCCGAACCTTGTGTTTTGACCAAGCGGGCCCGGGGTCGATTTTTGACTTTTGGGGGAAAATGATAGAAAACCTATAATTAAGCATTGGGTTGAATTATTTAGAATTTATTGATGTTGTTAAGTTAATTATGTCTAGATACAAGTGAATTGGATGCAAAATCTAAAGGGAAAGCGGTGATTGAGGCTTGAGTTTGGCCGTGGAATCTGAGGTAAGCGTTTGGCTTAACCTTAGCTTGAGGGAGTAAGTGTTGTATCCTATTTTCTACGTGTTAGTCTTATGTTCAACGTATAGGTGTGGTGACGAGTATCTATACGTTGGGGTTAAGCATGCCCGTGAGTCGTCTACTGTGATTGATATGATTTTTCATTAAGCACTACTTAGGTTTAATTTCCTAATTATCCATGTTGATGGTATTTCCTTGGTATTGCCTATTGTTGAGTATTGGTTCAAGTTGAGATTTATTTATTAAAGCTAATTAATTGAGCGAGATTGGTTATAGTTGCTTCCCTTGCCGGATGATATTGTTTCTGTCGTTGACTCCCTTGCCGGGTGGTTTCTATTATTGATATACTGTTGATTTCCTTATCGGGATGACGTCATTTCATTTGTTTGGGTGAGAAAGAGTGTAAAGCACGAAGGGTGATGTCGTGCATGATATTGTGAGTGAGTGTTAAAGCGCGAAGGGTGATGCCGTGCCGATATTGTGAGTGTTAATGCACGAGGGTGATGCCATGCCATATTAATGATATTAAAAGCACGAAGGGTGATGTCGTGCCATGATTATGAGAGAGTAAAAGCATGAAGGGTGATGTCGTGCCGTTTTTTTTTATTTTATAGTGAGGAAGAGAGTAAAAGCACGAAGAGTGATGTCATGCATTTGTCTCTATGTTATTATTTCCGTTGTTTTAAGTTTGATATTTACTTTGTCTCTTTATTTCGTTATTGTCATAACTTTATATTTATTCCCCCGGCATGTTTCCCCTTTTTCGTATTATTCCGTTTAATTCTTATTATTATTGCTTCTTGTACATAATTAAATTGCACATGTTTATATGGTTGTTGTGTCCTAGCCTCGTCACTACTTCACCGAGGTTAGGCTCGACACTTATCATTACATGGGGTCGGTTTTACTGATGCTACACTCTGCACTTTTTGTGCAAATCCCGGTACTGGACCCTTCGGACCATAGATCGAGGTTGCTGCCTTCAGTCCAGTGGAGACCCGAGGTAATCCTACAGACATCCGCAGGCCTTGGCGTCCCCTTCTATCCTGTTTCTTTTCTGTTCTTATTTACTTCTGAGACAAATGTATATTTTCTTTTTTCAAACCACTATTTGTGGTATTCGTAGACAGTCCGTGAAATTGTGACACTAGTTCTGGGTGTAGTTTTATTATGGATTTCGTATTAATATTAAATTAAAATGTTAGATTCTATTCTTCCGCACTTTGATTTTCGCTGATTTTGTTATATCATCTAGTAAACTGTTAAAGATAAAGGAATAAGGTAAAATAGTAAGTAACATTGGCTTACCTAGCGCGTTCAACGTTAGCGCCATCACGGTCTCAACGGTGGGAAATTTGGGTCGTGACAATATGGTATCAGAGCACTAGGTTTCTTAGGTAGAGTCTGAGGGATCGGTACGGAGACGTCTGTACTTATCCCCCAGAGGCTACAGAGTTTAGGAATGACTTCAGATCTATTCTTCTCGGTCGTGCAATTTTATTTCTCAATGCTAATTGAACTTCTGCTCTATTCTTTCGCAGATGGCGAGAACACGTGCTTCTTCATCCACTGATCAACAGCTCGAGTCCCCAGTGGCAGCTCCTACGAGGGGCAGGGGACGAGGCTAAGGCCATGCTAGAAGCCGACGCAGAGGCAGAGCTCAGCCCAGAGCAACAACACCAGCAGCAGAGCCTCAGATAGAGTTTGCTGATGAGGTTCCGGCCCAGACAGCTCCGGCAGGGCTAGCTCAGGTCCCCAAGGGGTTCATCGCTACTCCAGTACTCCAGGATGCTCTGGCTCGTCTAGTGGGCCTCATGGAGAGTGTCACTCAGGCAGGCTTACTTTCTGCAGCACTAACCGTCTCTCAGGCTGGGGGAGGATCACAGACTCCCACTACTCGCACTTTGGAGTATATGGCTTCTCAATTTCAAACTCCAGCAGATTAGCCAGCTGGGGGTAGTTCAGCCGGGTGTTGTGACTCAGACCGGTGATGGAGCAGCTATGTCTGCTGATGCTTTGTGGAGGTTGGACAGGTTCACCAAGCTTTTCACTACTACTTATAGCGTTACATCTTCAGAGGATCCCCGTGACTATTTGGATAGCTGTCACAAGGTTCTGGGAAACATGGGGATAATAGAGACCAATGGGGTCGACTTTGCTGTTTTTTGTCTGTCAGGTTCCGCCAAGACTTGGTTGAGAGATTATTGTTTGGCTAGACCAGCTGGATCACCGGCTTTGACTTGGGGCCAGTTCTGTCAGTTATTCCTGGAGAAGTTCCCTCCTATCACTCAGAGGGAGGATTATCAGAGGTAGTTTGAGCATCTCCGGTAGGGTTCTATGATCGTCACTCAGTATGAGACCAGATTTATTACCTTGGATCGTCATGCTCTTATGATACTTCCCGCGAGGGTGAGCTCAGTCGATCATATTACAGATGGCTAACGAGGTAGGGAGTGATATTTATTTCCAGGATGCAGCCAATGTGGTCAGACGAGTTGAGATGGTTTTATTACAGGGGAATGGTCAGGGGTCGGACAACAGGCCCCATCATTTTGGCAGGTTCAGTGGTGCCTCATCTGGAGGCAGGGACTCTTTTGGAAGGGTCCATCCTCCCAAGCCATATCATTCAGCACTTCAGGCTTCTCACGGTGCTCAAGGTGGTCGTGGTTCTCATTTGCAACATTCTGATCAGTTGCCCTACAGTGCACCACCAGCTCCTATCAGTGCACCGCCACTCCAGGGTTTTCAGGGTGATTACTCAGGCCGTCAAGGTCAGTTTCATGGTCAGCAGTCCCAGCAGCCGAGGGCTTGTTCTACTTGTGGAGATTCGAGGCACATTTCTAGATTTTTCCCTCGAGCCTTGAGCAGTTCTCTGCACCAGGGTTCTCGTGCAATGGTTCCAGCACCAGGTATTCCACTACCCGCGCAGCCATCTAGAGGTGGGGGTCGAGGTGTTAGAGGTGGAAGTCAGGTCGTTAGAGGTAGAGGTCAGCCAGCAGGAGGCCGTCCCACGGATGTAGTTTAGAGTGGTGGGGCCCAGCCCCGATGCTATGCTATTCCAGCCAGATCTGAGGCTGAGGCCTCCGATGCAGTTATCATAGGTATGGTTTCAGCTTGCAGTAGGGATGCTTCAGTTCTATTTGATCCAGAATCCACATATTCCTATGTGTCATCTTATTTTTCTCCTTATTTGATTGTGCCTCGTGATTCTCTGAGTGCTCTTGTATATGTGTCTACACCGGTGGGTGATTCTATTGTGGTAGATTGTGTCTACTGTTCGTGTGTAGTTGTTATTGGAGGTCTTGAGACTAGTGTAGATCTCCTACTCCTCGATATGGTAGATTTTGATGTCATTTTGGGGATGGATTGGTTGTCTCCTTATCATATCATATTGGACAGTCACGCCAAGACCGATACCTTAGCATTGCCGGGGTTTTCTCGACTGGAGTGGAGAGGGACTCCTGCTCATTCTTCCAGCAGGGTTATCTCTTATATAAAGGCTTGGCGTATGTTCGAGAAGGGGTGTTTGGCCTATTTAGATTATGTTCGTGATTCTAGTCTTTTGGTTCATTCTATGGATTATGTGCTCGATGTTCATGCGTTTCCAGAGGTGTTTCCTGCAGACCTGCCGGCTATGCCGCCCGACAGGGATATTGACTTTTGCATTGATTTGGCTCCGGGCACTCAACCCATTTAGTGTTGTAATCTGGGCTGGGCCAAACAGGACGGGCTAAACGTGTCCGGGTCCAGGCGGGCTTAGGTCAGGTGGGCCCGGGCCAAACGGTCCTAATGGGTGGAATCGACCAACTGTGGGCCTAAGCCCACATAGGGGCGGGCTAAGTGGGTCAGGCCCACGGGCCCAAACGATCCGGGCTATTTTTTTTAAATTTTTTTTTATCTAAGGAAATTTCTTGTAAATCTTGTGACATAAATCTTGTAATTCAAATTTAAAACACAAAAATAGTAAAGAGATATTCAAACTTGCATTAAAAAATCCAAACGACTAGTTTTTGAAATTATAGCCGTTGGCTATTTTCAAAAAAAAAAATCATTTTATGTAATTATATTATATTATCTAAGGCAATTTATTGTAATTTATATTATATAATTATGACTTATGTCTTGTAATACAAGTTTAAACACAAAAAAATGTAAACAAATATTCAAGGAAATGTCTTATAATTTTTATTAATACGACATTTAAAAAAATGACAATATCTTTCTTAGTCTTTCTCCCCCTATGGAATGAGCACAACAAGGTACTAATACAACCATTAAAAGGAAAAAAAACTAATCAATATGTGCCAAAATACAAGTTACATATTATCTCTAGAAAATTTCATAAATCCTTCATGGTTCGGAGGAATTTCCGTTGGTGGTGGCGGAAAAGAAGTTTGTTCATCACCGCTTCCGGGCAAAGCAGCATCTTCCGCAAGTTCCGCTAGCATTTCTTCATAAGCTTCGTCTATCTCCGATTGTGATTCAAGTAGTCCAAAATTTCTTCTTTCTGAACGGATCCAATCCCTGAAGAGTACTGATTTTCCAAGCTCTCCCTCATAGACGCTCTATGATCACCGATTTGAAGTCTCGCTTGACTGAAAGTGTCACACCTCCTTTTTCCTCCACCCCCGATTAATGAAGGGTAAATAAGGGAGTTTTTCCACTTAAGTGACATTATTCGAATTTGAGATTTATTTTAGTTTTCAGAGTCGCCACCCGGATTTTTGACGATGCTCCGGGACACCGTGTTATTTTAAAATCCCAAACCGAGGAAATTTAGACTCTGTTTTAATTTGTCTGCGACCAGAAATCCGAGTAAGGAATTCTGTTAACCCGGGAGAAGGTGTTAGGCATTCCCGAGTTCCGTGGTTCTAGCACGGTCGCTTAACTATTAATATTTGGCCTAAATTATCTGATTATTTACATATTTTAAACCTATTGTGCTTTTTAGCCTTTTTCACTTTTTAGCCGCTTTTGATATTTATGGATTATTCTGAAACAAGTCACGATAGTGTGCACTTGCCGTTTTTGGACACATTGTAAACGCGCCACATGAAATGCACTCGCAATTTACAACGCGTAATTTTTATTATTATTTGACGTTAGGGTCGAGTCACGTGAAACACACACTCGAATTGGGGATTGTGTATCATGACCATGCTACGGGAACCGTACCCATAGTCACGATGATTTGTTTAATTAACGCGCCTAAAGGAAGCTACGATGTTCATGATTGTTTTCCTAAAGCTAATTTGAGATTATTGCAAGGCTAAGAGTTATGGAATTATTGTGAAAGAAGCAATGATGTATTCTAGTTTACGAGTAAAACTAGGAATTTTAAGCCACCAGATTTAGATTAATTCAAAATAATACATAACTTTAAAGCCCAATCAACATTACCTAACGATAAAGGCCCACTCATCATTCTTTCAATTAGGCCCAAATTCTTCTCTTTCATTATAGTTCAAAATTAAAGCGTCATATGTCCACCGATCTCAACAAATTGCCAAATCTTCACGAAACATGGTCCAAGACAAATTAACAAACAAAACTCATAGCCTAATTTATTAACTAATTAACCAAATATAAACTCTAAACCTAATCAGCAAACAATCAAAACTCATGACAAATCAGGATATGAAACAATGAAAATTCTTCAATAAATACCACAAGCAAACACATAAACAGTGACTCATGAACAAACATAATGAAAAGATCGACCAAAATATAAATCGAAATAGGCAAGAACAGACCTCAATCAGCCGCAATCTTTATTTAAAATGGGAGCTCTCAAATCCACGTACAATGAAGAGACCCGACTCAATACTTTTACTAAAGATCTGAACCAAAATCAGATACTTTTATAGGCGACATCGCCGGAACCTCGAACCGGCGAACTCGAACATCACTTCACTTTAAAGATGGTTTTCAGAATTGATTTTAGACTGATTTTGAAACTTCTTCGCAAGGTGATTTCCAGCTGCAACTAGCAGCGTTTTTGCGGTAAAACGACGATGTTTGAGACTTTCGTAGCTAATAACCCGTGGGTGTGATTTGCCGTGCCCCTTTGCCTCATACCTCTTCATAGAGTTCCGTCCAGCTGTCGTGTCTTCATTGCTCCAGGTAGACTACTGAGTCATCAAGATTTATTACACGTGTGAAGCTCTTTTTACCAATATAGATAATCCCCCCACTTACCATATATTTATCAATTAATATTGGTAAGTGGATACTCATTTATGGCGGGAATATTGTGTCGCTGCTTCACTCGAATCATTGCATCTTTTCTTGTACGTAAGCGTCGCTTCTCACTTCCATTTAATGCTTATGCCACTTGGCATTCCTGGGTTGGTTCTATAACTTTTCAGCGTCTTTTAGGGCTTTCTTGCGGCTGCATCAGTCATGAAATGACATCTACAATTATGGATTTCACATCATTGTTTTTTTCCATTTTTTGACGGTTGTCTTCGAGTATAAATACCCCCTTTTTCTTTTCTTTCACGAAAAGCTTCTAACTTTCAAACTTTATTTGTAAAGAACTTTTTTCTTTGCCTTTGTAGATATGTTTTATTCAAACAAATCTAAGAGAGTCATAAACATTGAGGAGTTGACACCCTCTTCCGCTCCGACTTGGAGTGGGAGGGGTGGTAGACTGAGGAGTTTAGGCTCTACTCCTTCGAGAGGCTCTTCTTCTTCCCAGATTGTTTCCCCTCCTTCTGCTAGGTATTTAGTCTCTCCAAGATCTAGGGCTTCCAGGTCTTTGTCCAAGTGTAGAGAACATCACGAACCCCTATGCGAATCACGAGTTGATGAAATCATTCCTGCTGAGTGTACCTTCACTAGGGTAGTCAGGTCCTTGTTGATCAGTCGTTATCCCTTGATAGTGTTGATAGGTATCCCACTCTTATTACCGAAGGTTTGATTCCCCTTATTCACAGGGAATGTTCTTGGGAGTCTGATTTTCCTATTGTTATTCCGAATAGCAATCAAAGAATAACATCTTACAAGACGAGGCATTCTTTTGTTTACACCTACCCTTTTACTCTAGGGTTTAGACCTCCTATTGATCCATTCATCATCGAATTTTGTCGTTTCTTCAACATTTGCTTAGGACAAATTGGTCCTCTTGTGTGGCGGGTTGTCGCGTGCCTTAGATGTTTAGCTTCTTTAGCCTCGGTTCCTTTTACCTTCACTCACCTCATTCATCTTTATTCTCCTACCTTATTTCATCAAGGAGTTTTCACTCTGGCTGCTAGGAGAAAAAGAGTGTTGGTAACCTCTGATGACAATAAGGATAGAGGTTGGTAACTTCGGTACGTTGTTGTGCCCATTGCTGGTTTAGTGGGCGAGGAAAATCTTCCCTTCCTTGAGAAGTGGAATCGCGCACGTGAGTACATTTTAGCTCACATTTGTTATTTTTCTTCTCTTTGCTTTAAGTGTTTTATTAACACCGTAGCTATTTTCTTCTTCTTTCAGCAATCATGGGTACTGTTGGGCATGTCTCTGGTATCCGTGATTGGGTAGAAAAGTTGTTGTCGTTTGCTCCATTAGAGGAAAGATCTTGGAAGTACTTCTCCGGGAAGTACGGTTGGAAAGTGAAGACTCACGGTAAGTGAAACTTTTTTTTCTCTTCTTTTCCTTACTCGAGCTTCTTTTTCTTCATATGTTTAACCTTTTTTCTTTTGACAGAGTTTTCTGCTGGGAGGATGTCTGCTGCATACATTCCGAAGATGTCTTTGGCTCAGGCCCGGGAGATTATTACTGGTTCCTCTTCTTCCAAGAGGAAATTTGGTGGTTCTAGGACCTTAGAATAAGAAGAAGAAGAGGAGGGAACTTTGGTGCACAAGTCACATAGAAGAAGAGTGGTCTCAGAAGATGAGTCTACACCCGTGGCAGTGTCTTCCGTACCTGATGTCAGACCTTCTACCCCTGGGGATTCTTCTTCTCTTGCACATAATTCTGTGGATCATCTATTCCACGAAGGTTTTGGCCCTGCTGCTAATGAGGTGCCTCTGGCTGTTTTTGCTCCCTCCTTTAGAGAAATCTCTTCGTCCATTTCGGCTATTTCCTCTGCTCCTTTGGCCATTTCTGCTCCCGCTGCTGCCTTGCCCGTGGCTTTCTCAGCTCCTCATGTTTCCGTGCCTGAGACTTCTTCAGCTCCACAAATTTCATTGTCGTGGCTCCTTTATCTCAGCATGCTTCTGTGCCTCCTGTTAGAGAAGTAGGGTCTTCCAGCAGGGAGATGAGGCAAGTGCTAATTGAGGTTCCGGGTGATGGGATCCTTTTTAAAAAATCCGGCCAACCCGAAGTGTGGATGACTTTGATTGTCCCAACAGAGAGGACCAAGCTCGATAGTCACAGTTCTCTTACCTGGGCTAATGAGGTTGTGCATTCCTCCTTGAACGTAACGTTCATTCTTTTGTATCTCATTCTTATACATGTAATTACCGTATCTAATTGATTTTCTTTTTGTAGATCAATCTCATAGGCACAGAACTCATGAAGAGAATTTCTAACACGGAGCAAAAGCTAAAGGAGTGGCATGCTGAAGCAGGGAATTGGAAGGGGAAATATGAAATCCCGAGGCTCGACATGGAAGCCTTAGAAGAAGAAAAGTGTACCTTGGAGCGGCAGATGAGAGTCATGGCTGCGGAGTAGGCAGTGGAGAAGTCTTCTTCTAACCAAGCGGACAAAGACAAGAGCATTCTTGAGTCTTCGTTTGCTGAGAAATTATTCTGTGCCTCGGAATAAGTTAGGAGCTTGAAAGCCTTGCTGGAGCAGAAGGAGGAATACTGAGGCGAGCTTGTGCATTCAGTCACCCGGACTCAAGAAGATCTTCGCGTTGCTTTAGACAAAATCCAATCTCTGGAGGAGTCAGTTGTACCATGAAGCTGCTGAAGCTCAAAAGGATGGGTTAAGAGCTGAGCTTCAGATATGGGAGAGAGATTATGAAATTCTAGAAGAGGCGGAAGTTGTTGATGCTAGTTGGGCGTATATGAATTCTCGCCTCGATACATTAACGGAAATGAGTCGGGGAGATTTCGACCTTAACGCTGAAATTGTTAAAACTAAGAAAGCCATGGAAAAGGCTCAACAAGGTTTGAATCTTTCCCCACCTAAAGGTGAGACTCATGCTGTCCGAGCCTTTTCGTCCCAAGGTGCTCTTACTCCCTCTGCTGATGAAGAAGTCAATCCCCCTCCTCAAGAAGATTAAGATGTTGATTCACCTTTTTTTTATTTGATTGGTGGTTACCCCCAGCTCCATCGGGTGTAAATTTTGATCTTTTAAAGTCCCTAACTGAAAACTTAGGGGCACCTTAATGTACATACAATATCTACAGCTAAGTATAAGTTTAATACTTAGTTTATACTTAGCCGTTTTATCATATCAATGCAAAATGTGACTTTTGTTATTGAGTTTCTGTCTATTCTTTAAGTCTTTTGCATGCTTTATTTTTCGAGGTTTTAGTTTTACCTCTGAGCTTTGCATATAGAATGCTTTATATTACTCGCACCTTTTCGTAATAGGCACGGTGTCATATAAAATGTGTGCCTTTTTGTAGTAGGCATAATTTATGAAAGAGGGCCCTTTCTGATCGACACTTAATGAAGAAGACATCTCAACTTCATAAAGGTGTAATAATCCAATAGAGTGATAGGAATTTTTCACATGTTTAAGAATGTTTCTGAGAAAAGTTTTTTGTCTGAACTTTCACAACATTTTACATGTGTTTGATTATCGTCTAAAACTCATGTTGCAACTTCTTTCTTTTAACAGACTTGATATACACTTGTATTTCACAACTGTTTTTCATATGTAACAGTTTTTTCGAGTTAATACAAGAGAGCAACTGTTTTTCGTTCGTAACAATTTTTATTCAAGTTGGGGTTTTCACCTGTAACTGTTTTTGTTGACAACAATTTTCAATAAGCATGAGGGAAATGATCTTACATCCGTAACTGTTTTATTTGATAATAGTTTTTTGAACAAGTACAAGGATTTTGATCTTTCATCCGTAACTGTTTTATTTGATAACAGTTTTCTATATGAGTACGAAGATTTCATAACTGTTTTTAGTTACAACAGTTTTCTTCCTCTTAGCTAACATTTTTCCTTTTAACCTGAACATGTTCGAAGGTTTTTTGGATTAGGCTTTGTGTTCGAGTCTTTGGCTCTTTCAATTTTGCTCATATCACTTGACTTGTTGGGTAGATGAATCTTCAGGCTCGAGGTTTGACTTTTTGATAATATTGTTTGCTTCGTCTTTGCCTTCCATACTGTATCGTCCCCCAAGTATTTGAGCTTTGAGAATGAAATCTCGAGCACTTTACTATTCCTTCTTTGTGGTCCTTTTCGTAAAAAGGAAAAACATACGGGACTCTAAGGTATATAGCTTTTAGATGATGACTGCTTAACCCTTTAAAACGTCCATCAGAAAGTGTAACCCTAGACCGGGAATTTAGTTATTTCCTCGCGTCTTTGCAGGTCTAATATCATCATCTGGTGATGGGTTAGCTTTATGCCTATCATCTCAAAAAGGTTAGCAAAATTTAAATGTTCAAAATAAAATCGAACTTGTGATACCTGACCGGGGGTACGTCTTTTCCTTAAAAGTAGTACTTCTTCAAGTGAATGGCATTCCAACTTGTTGGTAGGATTCTGCCGTCCATACCTTCCAACTCATAGGCGCCCTTCCCAGCTATGCCTTGGATTTTGTAGGGTTCTTCACAGTTTGGATTTAGCTTTCCTGCGCTTGCTTCTTTCGTTGATTGAAAGACTTTTTTGAGGACGAATTCCCCAATATTGAAGTACCTGAGATGAGCTTTACGGTTGTAATAACGCTCTATGATTTGTTTGTGAGCTGCCATCCGTATCAGTGTTTCTTCTCTCCGTGGTTCGAGCAGGTCCAGATTGGTCCTCAATTCGTCGTCGTTAGCTTCCTCCGTGGATGTTGTAAGCCTTAAGCTTGGTTTGCCAATCTCTACATATATTAAGGCTTCTAAGCCATAGACAAGCGCGAACAGAGTTTCTCCCGTGGCTGTTTTTTAAGTTGTTTTGTATGCCTATAGTACCGCTGGTAACTCATCAGTTCAGTTTCCTTTGGCTCTATCTAACCGCTTATTTAGATTGTTGATGATGACTTTATTCGTTGACTCAGCCTGACCGTTAGCCACGGGATGGTATGGCATTGAAGTGATCCGTTTAATTTGTCAGCTTTTGAAGAATTCTGTGATTTGCGAGCCTATGAATTGTGGGCCATTATCACACACGATCTCCTTTGGTATCCCAAATTGGCATATTATGTTTCGCCATAAGAAACTTTTAACTTCCTTTTCTCGCACCTGTTTGAACACTTCTGCCTCTACCGATTTTGTAAAATAGTTGGTTAGCACGAGCAAAAACTGTACCTGTCCTTTAGCTGTGGGAAGAGGTCCCACTATGTCCACCCCCCATTTCATGAAGGGCCATGGGGATATTATTGGATGCAATAATTCCACTGGTCGATGCATGTTATTGGCAAACCTTTGGCACCTGTCGCATTTGGATACGAAGTCCTCGGCCTCTTCTTCTATCTTAGGCCAATAATATCCTCCTATGATTAAGGTTTTTACTAAGGATCTCGCCCCTGAGTGATTTCCACAGTGTCCTTCATGGACTTCTTTCATCAGAAACTCCGTTTGTTTAGGTCCGAGGCATTTTGCTAAGGGCCCTCCGAACATTTTGCTATATAATGAGTTGCGAATGAGGCAGTACTGTGCAGCTTTGCGACAAAGTGCTTGAGCTGTTTTCTTGTCTTCAGGTACAGTGCAATTCTGCAAAAAATTTAAGATTTTGTTTCTTCAATTCCAGGTTAAATTGTTGAAAGTTACCTCATTTCTGTCCTGGTCGATCGCGGAATGGAATACATGAACGACAATTGCATTGTCTTTGTTTGTTACTTCCGTGACTGCTGTGAGGTTAGCTAATTCATCTGCTTCTGCATTTTCCTCTCTAGGTATTTGTATTGCTTTCCATGATTTGAATTGTCTTACGAGCTCTCGTTCCTTTTCCAGATAATGTAGCATCCAAGTCTCTCGAGCGATGTAAGTCCCCTGCATCTGATTTACTACCAGTTGGGAATCGCTTTTGATCACGATTTACTCAATTGCAAGCTCTCGGGCGAGTTCTAATCCTGCAATAACAGCTTCATACTCTGCTTCATTGTTAGTTATAGGATAACATTTGATAGTCTGTCGTGTCTTTTCACCCGTGGGTGATATTAAGACTATGCCTAAGCCGGTACCTTTTATATTGGAAGAACCATCCGTAAATAGGGTCCATAGACCCGAATTAACACCGTTGAAGAGTTGTAACTCTTTTTCCACTTCAGGGACAATGCTATTACTAAAATCAGCGACAAAATCAGCTAATATCTGAGACTTGATTGCAGTCCTAGGCCGATATATTATTTCATGCTCACTTAATTTTATGGCCCACTTGGATAATCTTCTTGATAGTTCTTGTTTATGCATTATGTTTCTTAATGGGTACGAGGTCACAACTGTGATTGGATGACATTGAAAGTATGTCCTTAATTTAGATGCCACGATTAGAGTTAAGGCTAACTTTTCTAGATGTGGATACCTAGTTTCAGCATCTAGTAATGTCTTGATTACGTAATAAATAGGAGATTTCTTACCTTTATTCTCCCTTACCAATACTGTACTTACAGCAATTTTCGAGACAGCAAGGTAGACGTATAGCCTCTCCCCCTCCTTTGGCTTTGACGACAACTGGGGTTTTTGATAGATAAGCCTTTAGGTCTTTGAGAGCCTTTAGACATTCTTCAATCCATTCGAACTGATTTTTCTTTTTGAGAACTGCAAAGAATTTAAAACTTTTCTCGGAAGATTTGGAAATAAATCTTCCTAAGGCTGCAATTCTTCCCGTTAGTCTTTGAACTTCTTTTTTTTTTATAAGTACATCAGGTATTTATTCTATAGCTTTAATTTGATTAGGATTTACCTCTATTCCCCTGTTTGATACAAGGAAACCTAAGAATTTACCTGATTCTACGTCAAAAGCGTATTTTTCTGGATTCAGCTTCATATTATACCTGCGTAAAATGTCAAAAGTAATAGAGAGGTGTTGGAAATGGTTTTCCGCCCGTGTTGATTTTACCAGCATGTCATCGATGTAAACTTCCATTGCTTTTCCCAGATGTTCCTGGAACATCTGGGTCACTAGCCTTTGATAGGTGGCTCCAGCATTTTTTAAGCCAAAAGGCATGACTTTATAACAATAAGTCCCCCTGTTTGTAATAAAGAAGGTTTTTTCCTCATCTGAGGGATCCATCTTAATCTGATTATAACCAGAATACGCATCTAGAAAGCTTAACAATTCATGACCTGCGGTGGCATCAATCATTTGATCTATATGTGGTAATGGGAATGAATCTTTGGGGCATGCTTTATTTAAGTCAGTATAATCTACGCATACTCTCCATTTTCCATTCTTTTTAGGTACTACCACAGTGTTAGCTAGCCAGTTAGGGTACGTTACCTCTCGTATTGAACCAATCTTTAAGAGTTTTTGTACCTCTTCGTCAATCACCTGGTTCTTGAATGGTCCTTGCTTTCTTTTCTTCTGCTTAACAGGTATGAAGGATGGATCTTCATTTATTTTATAAGTCATCACCTCTAGCGGGATACCTATCATATCTGAGCGGGATCACGCAAAGCAATCTGCGTTAGCCTTTAAATAATCAATTAACTTACCTCTTCGACCGGGACTGAGCCTCGTGCCTATATACACTTTCTGTTCAGGATTTTGTTCAGACAATGGAACAACTTCGAGCTCTTCCGTAGTTGTTTTGATGTGCTCATCTTTCTCCGGTTCATGAATGACGTCTGGTCTGGAATCTACATCCGTGTGGTCCAATGCCTCTTCCGTGGTGACTTGATTTACTTTCTCGTAAGTATTTTCTTTCATACCTGTTTTAGCAGTAATACCTTTCGTACCTATTTGGGTAGTAATTTCTTCCATGCATGTTTGGGCGGTGTCACCTGCTTGGGAGATTTCTTTATTCTTTGATTCTTTCACCTCTACTTTTTTGTTGTAGTGTACCACGGAATTTATATTTCTTGCGGTTTGCTGATCACCTCTAATTTGTTGAATCCCCCATTCAGAGGG
Source organism: Nicotiana paniculata (assembly GCA_005239505.1). Classification (NCBI taxonomy): domain Eukaryota; kingdom Viridiplantae; phylum Streptophyta; class Magnoliopsida; order Solanales; family Solanaceae; genus Nicotiana; species Nicotiana paniculata. The sequence goes on along the minus strand of ML341419.1, from coordinate 27,346 downwards.
AAATTTAATTACCTATTTGCAAGGTGGAGGGTATTTCTTTCATGTCGTGGATCCATGGCCTTCCCACGATTACGTTATAAGTCATGTCAGTATCGATGACTTGGAACCTGGTACTTTTGATCACTCTCTCAGCATAAGTGCTAAGTTCAATTTCTCCTTTTTGTTTATAACTGTAGAGTTATCAAACCCTGATATGGCTCGTGCCCTTGGGATTACTTGATTCCCCAATAGCATTTCTTCCACGACTCTTATCAAAATGATATTCACCAAACTACCTGGATCAATCAACACTCTGTTTACGTTAGTGTCATTAATAAATAAGGATATTACCAGAGAATCGTTGTGAGGAAGCATTAATCCGCCGATATCTGCATCATCGAAGGTTATATCGTCTGCTTCCAGATTTTCACAAACCCGTTTTTCGTGTGTAATTGTGAACTTCGTGGTCGTTTTGAAAATCACTCCGTTTACTTCTTCACCTCTGTGTATCACGTTGACGTTTCATTTTGGGAGATAAAGGTTTTGGGGGCTCGTGCCTGTTCTTCATATATGCCTGTTTACCTTTTTCACTAAACAACTCTGTCAAATACCCCTGTTTCAATAATTGTTTTACCTCACCTTGCAAAAATCTGCAATCTGCAATTCTGTGTCCATGATCATTATGGAATTCACACCATAGATCTGGGTTCCTCTTATTCGGGTTCGATCTCATCTCTTTGGGCCATCGAACCTTATCACCCATATTTCTTAACACTGAAATTAGTTCGGAGGCACTTACATTAAAGGTGTTATCCCTAATTCGCGCATTACCTCTAGGTCGTTGGTCTTGATCCCTTCTAGATCTAGTATAATCTTCCTTTGGGCCTGGATCTGGTATAATCTTCCTCTTTCGATCACATATCTTTGGGCCATCGAACCTTGATCTCTTGTATTATTTTGAACGCCTGGATCTGGTATAATCTTCCTCTTTCGAACGAGCAATGGTATCTTCTTCTATTCGAAGTTTAGTACTGTACCTGTTAAAAACATCGTTCCACGTTGTAGTTGAGAATTCTCTCAAGATTTCCTTGAGTCTCCTCGTGGCTTCTGAGCTTTTGTCATTTAGATTACTTGGGAATGTCATGGCTTCCCAATTATCAGGCACCCTTGGTAGTTGCATTCTTTCTCGTTGAAACTTGTCTACAAATTCACGAAGTAGTTCCGTGTCTCCTTGTTTTATTTTAAAGATGCCATCCATCCTTTTCTCAACTTTTTGCACACCGGAGTGTTCCTTTATGACAGAATCTGCAAGCTCAACAAAAGAATCAATAGAGTTTTCAGGGAGAACAGAATACCAGGTTAGCACCGCTTTGGTAAGTGTTTCTCCAAACTTTTTAACTAGGACCGACCCAATTTCTTGTTTTGTTAAGTCGTTGCCCTTCACTCCGGTAGTAAAAGCAGTCACATGGTCGCGTAGGCTGGTTGTCCCGTCATACGTAGGTACGTCATCCATTTTAAACTTCTTTGGAATGGTTATGGGTGCTGCGCTTAGTTTCCAAGGTTGTTGAGAATATCTATCAACGTCAATACCTTTGATAACAGGTGGTACTCCAGGAATTTGTTCAATTCGATCATTTTGTTCCTTCACCCGTTTCTGCAAAGTTAGTAATAAAGTCTGTAATTAAGAGTTATTAGACATACCTGGTCTTGCTTTGAGAGATTCATTAGGAGTATCTCCCGATTCTGAGTTTTCCAACCCTGATTGAGGATTTTCCATGGTGATGGTATTATTGGGGGGTGGTGTCAGTGGTGCGTTGTTGGTAATCCCCTCGCAAATTCTTGCAAAGCTTGGCTCACATACTCTGCAATCATTTGCTTTACCTGATCTTGTTCCATCGTTTATCATTATTATCGTTGTTGTTATTGGATCTTTCTGGGGATTGTTCCCTTGAACCACGTGGGGTTCTTGAAGGCGATGGAACTGGGGTTTCATTCCTTTGCTGGTTGTTGTCGTTGGAGTTCGACATATTTCAGAGGATATCGCTTGAAAAGTAAACAAAGATTATCAGATTCCCGGTAACGGAACCAATTTGTTTAACCAGAGAATTGGATTCTTTGCCCAAAGATATTTTAAGAAGAACACGGGTTTCTGATAACCAAAGAATAAGATAATAATTGTAGGTAAACTCGCAAATGGAAAGCAGTAGGATGCACAAAAAGTAAGTGTATTGCAATAGTAGTTCGAATATTTTTTTTTCTCCCTCCCTTACAGGTTATATATTTCTCCCTTATATAGGGAATTTCCTAATATAACGTCTACCCTTTTCAGTGATTGAGCATTAATGACTAACTATGACACTAATGTAACGTTACAATGAATCAACCGTAACTGTTGCGTGAATGTTGTGTAATGTATGGATCACTAATTTGAAGATCTTTTAATCTGCCCTTTATTCTGCCCAAATACACTTTGACCGTGTCTCTTCATCTTCTCAATCAGGTTGATACTTCCGTAGCTAATTAACCCATGGGTGTGATTTTCCGTGCTTCTTTGCCTCATACCTCTTCATAGAGTCCCGTCCAGCTATCGTGTCTTTATTTCTCCACGTAGACTACTGACTCATCAAGATTTATTACACGTGTGAAGCTTTTTTTTACCAATACACCGAGGTCGGGGCAGGGCTCAACCCGGAGCAGCAGCACCAGTAGAGGATCCTCAGGTAGAGTTTGCCGAGGAGATTCCCGCTCAGGCAGTTCCAGCTGCCCAGCTCAGGTCCCAGAGGGGTTCATTGCCACCCTGGTACTTCAGGATGCTCTGGTCCGCTTAGTGGGCCTTATGGAGAGTGTGGCTCAGGTCGGTCTTCTTCCTATGGCACCAGCCATCTCTCAGGCTGGGGGAAGGAACCCAGCCTCCTACTACCCGCACACCAGAGCAGCTAGCCTCTCAGTTCCAGACTCCAGCACCTCAGACAGCTGGAGCAGCTCAGCCGGGTATTGTGTCACAGACAGTTGAGAGAGCAGCCATGTCTGCTGATGCCCTATGGAGATTAGATCGGTTCACCAAGTTATTCCCTACTACTTTTACTGGTGCACCATCAGAGGACCCCAAGGATTACTTGGATAGTTGCTATGAGGTTCTTCAGAACATGGGCATCATAGAGTCCAATGGAGTTGATTTTGCTACATTCCGTCTTTCTGGTACCGCCAAGACTTGGTGGAGGGACTATTACTTGACCAGACCAGCTGGGTCTTCGCCTTTGACTTGGTCTCGGTTCTCCGAGTTATTCTTGGGGAAGTTTCTTCCAGTTACTCAGAGAGAGGACTACAAGAGGCAGTTTGAGCGCCTCCAGCAGGGATCTATGACTGTCACACAGTACGAGACCAGGTTCATCACTCTAGCCCGACATGCTATCATGATACTCCCCACCGATCGAGAGAGAGTGAGGAGGTTTATTGAGGGTTTGGCTCAGCGCATTAGACTTCAGATGGCCAGAGAGTTAGGTACTGATATTTCATTTCAGGATGCGGCTAATGTGGCCAGGAGAATTGATATGGTTTTGTCACAGGGCAGTGGTCAGGGGGCTGACAAGAGACCTCGACATTTTGGTCGATTCAGTGGCGCCTCATCTGGATGTAGAGATTCTTTTGGCAGAGGTCATCCTCCTAGACCATACCAGTCGACACTTCAGGAATCCCGCAGTGCACCACCAGCTCCTATTAGTGCACCACCAGTTCCTATCAGTGCACCGCCGCTACAGAGCTTCCAGGGTGGTTATTCGGGTCGACAGGGATAGTTCCAGGGCCAGCAGTCTCAGCAGTAGAGTTCTTGCTATTCTTGTGGTGTTTCAGGGCACATTGCTAGGTATTGCCCCGAGCTTCTAGTAGTTCTCAGCATCAGGGTTCCCGTGCTATGATTCTCTCACCAGGTGTACCCCCACCCCCTCAGCCATCTAGGGGTGGAGTTCAAGGTGCCAGAGGTGGAGGCCAGACAGTTAGAGGTGGAGGACAGGCTATGAGAGGTAGAGGTCAGCCCGCAGCAGGTCGACCTAGAGAGGTTCATGTTGGAGGGGCTCCGCCCTGATGCTATGCTATTCCTGCCAGGCCTGAGGCTGAGGCCTCTGATGCAGTTATTATAGGTATGGTTTCAGTTTGTAACAGAGATACTTCGGTTTTATTTGATCTGGGTTGTCATTCTCCTATGTGTCTTCATATTTTTCCCCTTATCTGAGTATGCCCTGTGATTCCCTGAGTACTTTTGTGTATGTGTCTACCCCGGTGGGTGATTCTATTGCGGTAGATCGAGTCTACCGTTCATGCTTAGTGGTTATTGGTAGTCTGGAAACTCAGGTAGATCTTTTGCTTCTTGATATGGTTGACTTTGATGTTATATTGGGGATGGATTGGCTATTTCCCTATCATGCCATTCTGGACTCTCATGCCAAGACTGTGACCTTGACTTTACCAGGAGTACCTCGATTGGAGTGGAGATGGACTCCTAGTCATTCTTCCGATGGATTTATTTCATATATGAAGGCTCGGAGCATGGTCGAGAAGGGTTGTTTGGATTATCTGGCCTATGTTCATGATTCTAGTGACGAGGTCCCTTCTATGGAGTCGATACACATCGTTCGTGAGTTTCCAGGGGTATTCCCTACTGACCTTCCGGGTATGCCACCCGACAGGGATATAGACTTTTGCATTGAGTTGGCTCCGGGCACTCAGCCCATTTTTACTCCGCCGTATCGTATGGACCCGCCAGAGCTGAAGGAGTTGACGGATCAATTGCAGGATTTGTTGGATAAAGGCTTTATTAGGCCTAGTGTTTCTCCTTGGGGTGCCCTAGTGTTGTTTGTTAGGAAGAAAGATGGCTCAATGAGGATGTGTAATGAATACCGACAATTGAACAAGGTTATTATTAAGAATAAGTATCCTTTGCCGAGGATTGATTATTTATTTGACCAGCTTCAGGGTGCTACAATGTTTTCCAAGATTGACTTGAGATCTGGTTACCATCAGCTGAGGATTAGGGTGTCTTATGTCCCTAAGACAGCCTTTCGCACTCGGTATGGGCATTATGAGTTCTTTGTGATGTCATTTGGGTTGACAAATGCCCCCGCTGCTTTTATGGAGTTGATGAACCGAGTGTTCAGGCCCTATTTGGACTCATTTGTGATTGTTTTCATTGATTATATTCTGATTTACTCTCGTAGCCGAGAGGAGCATGAGTAGCACCTTTGAGTCGTCCTCCAGACTCTGAGGGATAGTTAGTTGTATGCCAAATTTTCTAAGTGTGAGTTCTGGTTGAGTTCGGTGGCATTTCTGGGCCATGTTGTGTCGGCAGAAGGTATTAAGGTGGATCCCAAGAAGATTTCAGCAGTCAGAGATTGGCCCAGACCCACCTCAGCTACAGAGATTCGGAGTTTCTTGGGCTTAGCAGGTTATTATTGCCGGTTTGTGGAGGGATTTTCATCTATAGTAGCCCCGATGACCAGGTTGACTCAGAAGGGTGCCCAGTTCAGGTGGTCGGATGAGTGTGAAGCGATCTTTCAGAAGCTCAAGACAGCTTTGACCACGGCACCGATGTTAGTTTTGTCCACAGGTTCAGGGTCTTATACCGTGTATTGTGATGCTTTATGGGTTGGAATTGGTGCAGTGTTCATGCAGGATGGCAAGGTTATAGCTTATGCTTCACGTCAGTTGAAGGTTCATGAGAAGAACTATCTAGTCCATGATTTAGAGTTAGCAGCCATTGTTCATGCGCTGAAGATTTGGAGGCATTATCTGTATAGGGTGCCATGTGAGATGTTCACGGACCATAAGAGTTTGCAGTATTTGTTCAAGAAGAACGAGTTGAATATGATGCAGAGAAGATGGTTGGAGCTGTTGAAGGACTATGACATTACCATCTTATATCATCCGGGGAAGGCCAATGTGGTGGCTGACGCTTTGAGCCGGAAGTTAGCCAGTATAAGTAGTCTTGCTTATATACCGGTCGGAGAGCGACCGCTTGCTTTGGATGTTCAGGCTTTGGCCAACCGTTTCATGAGATTGGAGGTTTCTAAGACTGGTAGTGTTTTTGGCCCATAATGTGGCCCATTCTTTGTTGTATGATCGTATTCAGGCCAGGCAGTATGATGATCGTCATTTATGTGTTCTTAGAGATACGGTCCGGCACGGAGGTGCCAATCAGGTTACAGTTGATGATGAGGGAGTCTTGAGGATGCAGGGTCGTATTTGTGTACCTGAAGTTGATGGTATTCGTGAGTTGATATTGCAGGAGGCCCATAGTTCCCGGTATTCCGATCATTCGGGCGCCGCAAAGATGTACCAGGATTTGCGACAGCATTTTGGTGGCGAAGGATGAAGAAAGACATTGTGGCATATGTAGCTCGGTGCTTGAACTGTCAGCAGGTTAAGTACGAGCACTAGATACCAGGTGGTTTGATGCAGCAGATTGAGCTTCCCGAGTGGAAGTGGGAGCGTATTACCATGGGATTTCGTAGTTGGGATCCCACAGGCTCAGAGGATGTTTGATGCGGTGTGGGTCATTTTGGATAGGCTTACCAAGTCAGCACACTTCATTCCGGTATCAGTGTCGTATTTGGCAGAGAAGTTGGCAAAAATCTACATGAGGGAGATTGTTCGATTGCATGGTGTGCTCGTGTCCATTGTATTTGACCGAGGAACTCAGTTTACCTCCTATTTTTGGAGAGTATTTCAACGTGAGTTGGGCACACGGGTTGATTTGAGCACAATATTTCATCCTCAGACGGACGGACAGTCCGAGCGTACTATTCAGATTTTGGAGGATATGTTATGGGCATGTGTCATTGACTTTGGAGGTTCATAGGACCACTTCTTGCCTTTAGTTGAGTTTGCCTACAACAACAGCTATCAGTCGAGCATTCAGATGGATATGTATGAGGCCTTGTATGGTAGGCAGTGTCGGTCGCCAGTTGGGTGGTTCGAGACGGAAGAGGCTAGGTTTTTGGGTTCAGAGTTAGTCCAGGATGCCTTGGACAAGGTGAAGATAATTCAGGATAGACTTTGTACAGCTCAGTCCAGGCAGAAGAGTTATGAGGATCGCAAAGTTCCTGATTTGGCATTCATGATAGGAGACCGGGTATTTCTTCGAGTGTCGCTCATGAAGGGTGTGATGAGGTTCGAGAAGAAGGGCAAGTTGAGCCCTAGGTACATTGGTCCATTTGAGATTCTGGATAAGGTAGGAGAGATGGCCTACAGACTTTCCTTGCCACCTAGTTTATTAGCCGTGCATCCGGTGTTTCATGTATCTATGCTTCAGAGGTACATTGTCGATCCATCTCATGTGCTTGACTTCAGCGGTGTCTAGTTGGACAAGGATTTGACCTATGAGGAGGAGCCGGTAGCCATATTAGATCGGCAGGTTCGTCAGTTGAGATCGAAGAGTTATCCTTCGGTTCGTGTCTAGTGGAGAGGCCAGCTTGTTGAGGCAGCTACCTGGGAGTCCGAGTCCGATATGCGGAGCCGATATCCCCATATTTTCCCCGATTCAGGTACCATTCTATGTCCGTTCGAGGACAAACGCTGTTTTAGAGGTGGAGATTGTGATGACCCAAAAGGTCATCCCATGTAATTTTAACTAAATATGTGTTTCGAGGCCGTGAAAGCCTCTATTTATCTCACCTTGATGTACGTGCACAGCCCGGGCATGTAGCCGGGAAGCCGTTCAGTGGAAACCTGATTAAATGATGATTCTATATTAATTATTTGAGTACAATTGACTTCGGTCAATATTTTTGGTAAACAGACCCGGACCCGTGATTTGACGGTCCCGCAGGGTCCGTAGGAAAATATGGGACTTGCGCATATGCCCGGATCGAATTTCGAGGTCCTAAGTCCGAGAAATGAATTTTTAAAGAAAATTGTTTTCTGAAAAATATAAAGGTTTTTGAAAATGAAATTTGATGTGAAACCTGTGATAACGGGCCCGTATTATGGTTCCGGAGCCCGGAACAGGTTCAATATGACTTATATGTGTTATCTGTGAAATTTGGTAAGAAACGGACTTAGTTTGTCGTTATAAGGATCAAAAAATGGAAAATTTAGAAGTTTTAGAAGTTTAAAGAAACTTCATTGATTTTGAGGTTTAATTCGTTGTTTTTATGTTAATTTGGTGATTTAATTACGTGAATAAGTCCGTAAGATGTTTTCGAGGTTGTGTCCACCTTTGGTTTAAGGTTCCAAAGGCTCGGGAGAGTTTCGGGTAGGTTCCGGGATGCATTTAAGTTTAGAACACAGTTGTTGCAGGTCAGAGGGGGTCAGGTCTATGAACCCACCAGCGAGGTCCGCGGTCGCCTTTGCACGGTCCGCGGTAAGGCCTTCACGGTCGCGGTCGCTTTAGTGCGATCCACGGTGGGGGGAGTTCCAGCGAGGTCCGCAATCGCTTCAACGCGGTCCGCGGTAAGGTCTTCGCGGTCGCTTTAGCGCGGTCCACAGTGGAGACCTAAGAGGGGTATATTTAAACGGGATTTTCAGTTATTTTTCACTTTTCAAAACCATAAAACATAAGAGGCGATTTTTCAAACACTCTTTCATCTCCAAAACATTAGTAAGTGATTTCTAACTCACTTTCTTTACTCCTTAACTTCTTTTTACAAGATTCATCCTAGAATCTAGGGTTTTCATGGCGGAATTGGGAATTTTGGGTAAAACCTAAGAATATTGAAACTTGGGGACTTAGACCTCAAATTGAGGTTATATATCCGGGCTCGGGGGTGAATGGGTGAATGGGTTTTGGTCCAAATTTTGGGTTTGGACCAAGCGGGCTCGAGGTCGATTTTTGACTTTTTGGGGAAAACTTTAGAAAAATCATTTCCATGCATTAGAATTGATTCATTTAGCATTTATTGATATAATTAACTAACTTGTGGCTAGATACGAGCGTATTGGTGGTGGAATCAAGAGGTAAAGCGGTAGTTGAGGCTTGAATTGTGTTCGTGGCATCGAGGTAAGTGTTTGGCCTAACATTAGCTTGAGGGAATAGGTGTTGAGTCCTATGTGCTACTTGTTTATACCATGTTCAATGTATAGGTAAGGTGACGAGTACCTATATATTGTTTGTCAAGCATGCCCGTGAGTCGTTTTGATGTATTATGCGTTTTTCTTCGATATTCATTGTATTATTAAGTATATTTCATTTTGGAAGTTATTCAATTGTTGAAAATACTTGATAGAGGACATGTGATGAATTGTTTCGGTTGAGGATGGTTGTTATTAAGTTATATACTTGAATGAGATTATTTATAGCTGAGTCCCTTACCGGGGCGGTATTATTTCGCTTGTTGTTTCCTTGTCGGGTTGCTATGAATTATGTTTCCTGCTGTTGATTTCCTTGCCAAGCTGTTGTTTTTTTGTTTTTTGGGTGAGGAAGAGTGTAAAGAACGACGGGTGATGCCGTGTATTCATTTCATTCATTGCATTGCGAGGACGAGAGTAAAAGCATGAAGGGTGATGCCGTGCCATGATTTTGCATTTAAAAGCACGAAGGATCATGTCGTGCCCCTTTTATTTATTTATCGCATTGTGAGGATGAGAGTAAAAGCACGAAGGGTGATGCCGTGCACTTGTTTTGGCAAGGATGAGAGTAAAGCACGAAGGGTGATGCCGTGTACATAATTGATTATGTTGTTACTTCATGTTGACATTTATCTTTTTATTATTGTTGCCTCGTTCAATTATTCATTACTGTTTTCTCGTGCTTCCCCAGTATTTGTCCCCTGTGCTGTTGTACTTAATTGTTTATTTCCTGTTATTTCCCTGTTATATATTGTAGAACTATACAGGTATTTTGTTGTTGTCTTGTCTAGCCTCGTCACTACTTCGCCGAGGTTAGGCTCGGCAGTTACTCAGTACATGGGGTCGGTTGTATTGATGCTAAACCTGCACTTCTTTATGTTGTGCAGATCACGGAGCCGGACCCAGTGGGCATTGACAGAGGGAGTATCCTTCAGTCCACACAGGCGACACTGAGGTAGTCCCGCAGACGTTCGTGGGCCTTGGAGTTACCTCCTTTATCTCTTTTTTTCTGTCTTTCCATGTATTTTTGAGACAGTAGTTCCACGTTTATTTAGACTCATGTTTGTAGTAAATCTTAGACAGTCCGTGAGAGTTGTGACACTAGATTTTGGGAAACTAATATAGGCGTTTGTGTAATAGTTTTCAATCAAAATATTAGAATTTCATTTCTTTCGCACTCTGCTTTTAAAGGTTCTTGAATATCACTATTAACTGCTAAGTAAAAGGGGAATAGATTACAAATACTATAAACGTTGGCTTGTCTAGCGAGTTCAACATTAGACGCCATCGCGGCCTCGACGGTGGGATTTTGGGTCGTGACAAAATTATGCTTTTACACTCAGTCTTTACTGATAAATTGTTTTGACACTCAGAGTTTATTGATATTATTTCTTGAAATGAAATACTGTTTGGGTCGAGAACCCCGTATATTTATGGCCCGGATGGCATGTTGAGAGTGTCTGACTGAGTGAGGCCGAGGGCTAATATTGTGAGGATATTTATGTTATAAGAGAGGCCGAGAACCTGAGTGATGATTGATGCCATGATTTGGCTTGCTATAGCGCTTGGGCTGAAGGAGCCCCTCCGGAGTCTGTACACCCACAGTGAGCGCAGGTACCCACTGAGTGCGAGTGCCGAGTGACGAGTGATTGGGAGGCATGAGTGACAGTGAGGTTGCCCGAGGGGCTGATACTAAGTGACTGTGAGGTGTTGAGTGACTGTTATTGAGTGATTGTGAGGTGCTGACTGACTGATTCTGAGTGATGGTTTGGCCCGAGGGGCGGTTTTATAATGATATTTTGTTGAGTTGTGATTATGATTCATTTCATCTTCTGATACTGATATTTTGGGAGTTTTACCGAGAAACATTTGAAAATATACTTGTTCAAAGGAATTTTATGGAAATTGGTTTTCAAACTTAAATGATTTATTCCGACATCAGTGTTTTACTATTTGTGAATTGGTGTTATGTTGCTGTGTGTTTCTTATCTTCAGACTTGATTTATTTTCATTAATACTGAGTTGGCGTACTCATAATTACTCCATGTACCTCTGTGTACAGATCCAGGTACAGGTTTAGAGCAGTAGCCATCCGAGATAGTTATCTTCAGCTTTCGGGATTTCGAGGCAGCTGTCCAGCGTCCGCAGCTTCTCCATTTCTCTTCCCTCATGTAGTATTTAGCACTTTGTTCTGAGATATTTTTTTTATGACATTAGCAGTGTTAGTTTATTCTTAGATGCTCGTGATCAGTTGACTCCAGTTCCGGGGGTTTGGCTATTAACTATTAGATTATATCATGATTTGCTAAAAGACTTATAAGATTTTATGCTTGTAATTAATGATTTGAGGAATCTTATTAAAGGAAATGTGAAGTTATGTGATAGTGGCTAGCCTAGTTCCACAATAGGCGCCATCATGGCCGGTTAGGATTTGGGGTCGTGACAGTTCTCTTACAATTTTGTAAACTGCAAAATGTTGTACACTTCTTCCCTTGTGGTTACTAGGGTAAATTGGGGCTGACAACGGAGGTTCTAAGTATGCTATCGACGAGACGACATTAGGTTTATTCTCGAAAAAATACGACAAAGTTTTGGGGCAGACAATGGGGGTTCAAAATCTGCTATCGACAAGACGACATTAGGGTTATTCTTGAACAAAGACGGGGCTGAGCAACTTAAAAAGTCTGTTACTTTTTTTTCATTGTATTTGAATGTATCTCGTTTTATTCTATGTATTTCATTGTATTCATTTCTTTTTTTCATTGTATTTCAATGTATCTCGTTGTATTCCATGTATTTCATTATATTCACTGCCTCGCTATATTCCATGAATGTATTCATATATTTTTTTTAATTAATATAATTTATGTATTCAGATGTATAATTGAGTTTGTTGAGTTCTATAAGGAGTCTATTTGTGTTAATTGATTCACTTTTCGTTTAAAAACAGTTGAATAGATCACGATTTACGCTATTTACGTTATTGTATTCACAAATACATATCGTGAATACAGTCGAATAAAATAATATGTCTTGCTGTAATTCCCTGTTTCACGCCGAGAAATGATATTGTATTCATGAATACAATAGATTAAATACGTCGATTACACTCTAAAAACATGAAAACATAGTTATATGAAGTAATACAGTAAATGGTAGCTACAACTAGCTAATGACCACTAAACAATAGTAGTTTGTGAAAATTTCTCTTTATATAATCAAGAAGAAATTAATTTTGTTTTTCCAAAATTTTCCCTTATTTACATATTACAATGTGTCAAGATTACTAATTAATTAATCTTAATTTAGTGAATACATCTTTTTATCTCTAAAAATTTGTATTTCCTTAATGGGTGTAACGAAGGTAAAATGATCACTTATTGTGGATCGGAGGGAGTAATAAGTACTCCATCCTATCCAAAATAAGTGACTTTTTGGTTGTTTTCACGAATTTTAAGAAATTCATCATTTAACATTAATTAGCAATGAAATTGACCATATTAACATTTAATATCTCTTCACATAAATATTCTTAACACATACTCTAACATAATATACTCCAAGGGATGTAAGGGAAAATAACAATCAATTCATTCTTGAAATCTGAAAAAATCCTTTATTTTGGATCACAAAAAAGAGCTAAATCACTTATTTTGGACCCGGAAAACTAGTCAAGAGAAAAAGAAAAAAAGTAGTCGTTAATGTGATAGTGAAAACATGGTCAGTCGTTTTTTGGGAAAAGGGAATTGGGCGAGTATTGCTGGCCGATGATGATGTTTGAGAATTGATTGGTCCATACAGTAAACAAGTCGGTATCTACGGAAAAGAGCTGCAAGTTTTACTGGTCGTGTAGTCCTCTATCGTGTCTTATTGATGTGATAAGAATTCAATTTTAAAGATTACCTACTTTACAAATAATCATAGGAGTACCTTTTATTCTCTAAAAATTTGTATTTCCTTAATGGGTGCGATAAAGGTAAAATGATCACTTATTGTGGATCGAAGGGAGTAATAGGTACTCCCACCTGTCCAAAATAAGTGAATTTTTGGTTGTTTTCACGTATTTTAAGAAACTCACCATTTAACATTAATTAGCAATGAAATTGACCATATTAACGTTCAGTATCTCTTCACATAAATACTCCTAACACATACTCCTACATAATATACTCCAAGGGTAATGTAAGAAAAAAATAATTAATTCATTTTTGAAATATGAAAAAATCACTTATTTTAGACCACAAAAAAGAGCTAAATCACTTATTTTGGACTCGGGAAACTAGTCAAGAGAAAAAGAAAAAAAAAGTAGTCGTTAATGTGACAGTTAAAAACAAGCCAGTCTCTTTTGGGAAAAGGGAATTGGGACGAGTATTGATGGATGTTGCTACTGTTTGAGAATTGATTGGTCCATACAGTAAACAAGTCGGAATCTACGGAAAAGAGCTGCAGGTTTGACTAGTCGTGTAGTCCTCCATCGTGTCTTATTGATGTGATAAGAATTCATTTTTAAAGATGACCTACTTTACAAATAATCATAGGAGTACCTTTTATTCTCTTAAAATTATATTTCATTAATGATATGACGAAGGTAAGATTATCACTTATTGTGGATCAGAGGGAGTAATAAGTACTCCCTCCTATCCAAAATAAGTGATTTTATGGTTGTTTTCACGCATTATAAGAAATTCACCATTTAATATTAATTAGCAATGAAATTGACCATATTAACATTTGATATCTCTTCACATAAATACTCCTAACACATACTCCAACATAATATACTCCAAGGGTAATGTAAGAAAAAATAATTAATTTATTCTTGAAATCGGAAAAAATCACTTATTTTGGACCACAACAAAAGAGCTAAATCACTTATTTTGGACCCGGAAAACTAGTCAAGAGAAAAAGAAAAAAAAAAGTAGTTGTTAATGTGATAGCGAAAACCAAGCCAGTCTCTTTTGGGAAAAGGGAATTGGGACGAGTTGCTGCTGTTTGAGAATTGATTGGTCCATACAGTAAACAACTCGGAATCTACAGAAAAGAGCTGCAGGTTTGGCTAGTCGTGTAGTCCTCCATCGTGTCTTATTGATGTGATAAGAATTCATTTTTAAAGATTACCTACTTTACAAATAATCATAGGAGTACCTTTTTTTCTCTAAAAATTTGTATTTCCTTAATGGGTGTGACGAAGGTAAAATGATCACTTATTGTGGATCGGAGCGAGTAATAAGTACTCCCTCCTATCCAAAATAAGTGATTTGTTGGTTGTTTTCATGCATTTTAAGAAATTCTCTGTCACGACCCAAATTTCAATTTAGGTCGCGATGGCCAACTTCGATGTCATGCAAGCCAACCTTAAGTTACTAGTGATTCCTTTTTAATTTATAAATAATTCACCATACTTAAGAGGTTTTTCTTTCAAAGCATAAATTCGAAGTAAATAGTGACTTAGACGACCAAAAATGAGCAACAAATATAGTAAACACCACTGATAGTCACAACCCAAAAGAATAGAATATCCACTACGTGGGCATTCCAGAACTGGCGTCACAGGTCTACGGGCATCTAATAGAAACAGGTATCCAAAAGAAAATACAAGTTTGCCCTACTGTCTGGAGAAAAATAATACAGACATGGCAAAAGAAAAGAGGAACTCCAAGGTGCTGCCAGAGAGATACGTCAGGGAAATCAGCTCACCGAGAAGTCCATGCTAAGTATACGTCAGGGACGAGCTACGGATAAATTCCCTGATGCACCTACCTCAGAGCCTGTACAATTAAGTACAGAAGCGTAGCATGAGTACATAAACAGATATGTAACCAGTGAGTATCCCGCCTAATCTCGAAGAAGTAGTGACGAGAAGTAGACGTGATACTTACTAGGGTCAATATTTCTAAGTAACATAATTTAATAAGAACTACGCAGGCATAACAGTCGTAGTAATCACAAAGTCATAAAATATCAAGTATAGTTGTAATTACCTTTGGATGTCAAATTTCAGAAGCATATAATGTAAAAAATTCCCTTTTTCACATGAAACAATTTATACAATTTCAAAAAACTTCCATTAAATTATATAGCACATAATAGGCCGAAAGCGTACGGCCGAAGCGTAGCAAAAATAAATGTGCATTGCCGAGGGTCGAATGGCTCGAACCATAGATGCATCTATTACCCCGCTCGCGGATCGAACATGCGGCATGGTTGACATAATAGTAGGGCTATCCCGCTCACGAATCATACATGTGATGCGGGTGTCGTATACATACACATAATTTTTCAACATTTAGGGATTTAACAGATATTGTACGTAAAAGCAAGAACTTAAGCAATATGATTTTTGAACATAACTTCCTAATACTTTCACACTAAATTCAAGGATACTATGCAACTTTAATACATTTAAGGACACATGTAAGGCACATAAAAGCATGTTTGTGAGTCCTAGAACTACCCAACATAACATAGTAGTAGCTACGCACGGACTCTCGTCACTTCGTGCGTGTGTAGACTCCGCAACTAAGGACATGCAAATATTTATAATCACCTATGGGGACAATTCCCTCTTACAAAGTTAGAAAGGAGACTCACCTCGTGTTGAACCTACTTTCCCGGTCAAGAACGCGCCCGAAACTCCAAACTCGTCACCCAAGATCTCGTAACTAGCCAAACGTTACATAAATACATCAATTTATGCTCAAAAGTATGGAATTTCCCTATTAAATTAACCAATTTATCCTACTTTGCAATATCTCAAAATACACCCCCGGGCCCACGTGCTCGGATTCCGGAAATTTTCGAAGGGAACACTTACCCATAACCTAAGGATCATTAATACATAGTTTTTGTATGATTCCATGGCAAATTTCTTGGTAATTCTCCAATTTTTCATAAAACCTAGGTATTTACTCTAACCCTTGATTTTTCACTAATTAGGAGGTTAATCTACCTAGGATTTCTTGTATTAAACTAATATTAGAGTAGAAATCACCTACATTTCAGTAGCTAGGTGGATTGACCCTTTCCCAAGCTCCCAAAGTCGACAATGGTGGAAGAAATATTGACAAAATGAACATTTCCCATGTTTAAAAGAACACACAGCCTTCAGTAGTTCCGCACCTGCGGATCAAGGACCGCACCTGCGAGCAATAGCTCGCACCTGTGGAAAATGGGACAAGGACCTGGGCTCGCACCTGCGGGCAGGAGTCCGCACCTGCGGGGATGGGCCGCACCTGCGAGAACTGGGCAGCCCACCTGGGTGTCGCACCTGCGAGGTTGGGACCGCAAGAGACGTCTCGCACCTGCGACTGGGCAACCGCACCTGCGGTCACACCAGATCAGGTGCACCGGCAACTGCTTTAGCTGGTTTTTGGACTCGTTTGGTGCCCGAGAGAAACCTGGGCCCACCCGAGCCCCTGTCCAAATATACCAAAAAGTCCCAAATCATAATACGGACTCGCTCGAGCCTTCAGAACACCCGCAACAATGCTAGAACTCAAAATCACACCTCAAAACCCCTAGAAACAAACTTAGGAACTTTAAGCTTTCTTGAATTCGCTAACAAAGCGCCGAACCGACCTATACTACTCCGAATGACACCAAATTTTGCAGGCAAGTCATAATTGACATAAAAGAATTACCCCGGTCTTATAATTCTGTTCGGACCTCGATAATACAAAAACACGTTCCAAACAAAATTTCAANTAAGGAACCAAGTGTTCCTATACCACTCTAAACGCTTCCGAATCCCGAACCAACCGTCCCCGCAAGTCATAAATCACAATAAGCCGCTATGGGAAGTTTCATTTAGGGGAACGGGGTCCGATAACGCAAAACGAACTGCCGTGCCGTTACATTATCCACCTTTTAAACAAATGTTTGTCCTCGAACGGGTCTAGAATCATACCTGAAGTGCTGAATAAATGTGTATATCTGCTCCGCATGTCCTCTTCAGACTCCCAAGTCGCCTGCTCGAATGGTTGGCCCCTCCACTAGACCTTTACGGTAGAAACTCTCTTGGATTTCAACTAGCTCCTCCTCGTAGCCCAACTTCTCATCCAACTAAATAGTATTGAAATCAACCACGTGAGAGAAGTCGGCGTGGTACTTACGGAGCATGGATACATGAAATATCGGATGAACTCCTGATAAACTCGGAGGTATTGCAAGCTCATAAGCAACCCCTCCAACTCGCCTCAATACTTCGAAAGGACCTATAAACCTCGGGCTCAGCTTGCCCTTCCTCCCGAACATCATAATACCCTTCATCGGCGAGACTTCCAACAGGACCTTATCTCCCTCCATAAATGATACATCACGCGCCTTCTGATCCGCATAACTCTTCTGTCTGGACTGTGCCGTGAGGAGCCTCTCCTGAATCAACTTCACTTTATCCAAAGCATCTCTTACCAGGTCGGTGCCATATAACTTAGCCTCGCCAGGCTCAAACCACCCGATAGGAGAACGACATCGCTAACCATACAAAGCCTCAAATGGTGCCATCTTAATGCAGGACTGATAACTATTATTGTAAGCAAACTCTGCCAAAGGCAAGAACTGGTCCCACTGACCTCCAAAGTCAATCACACATGCCCTGAGCATGTCCTCCAATATCTGAACTGGACGTTCCGACTGACCATCAGTCTGAGGGTGAAATGTTGTGCTGAGATCTATCTGGGTACCCATCTCATTATGCAACGCTCTCTAGAAGTGCGAGGTGAACTGAGGACCTCGATTTGATATAATAGACACCGGCACACCGGACTACCTCCCGAATGTAGATCTAGGAAACCCTCTCAGAAGTATAAGTAGTAGCCACTGGAATGAAATGCGTTGATTCGGTCAATCTATCCATAATGACCCAAACCGCGTCAACCTTCTGCAAAGTCCGAGGCAACCCAACCACGAAGTCCATAGTGATGCGCTCCCACTTCCACTCAGGAATGGGCATCTGCTGAAGTAGGCCTCCTGGCCTCTGGTGCTCACACTTAACCTGTTGACAATTAAGACACCTAGCCACATACTCCACAATGTCCTTCTTCATCCGCCTCCACCAGAAATGCTGCTTCAAGTCACGATACATCTTTGTAGCACCAGGATGAACAGAATACCGAGAAATGTGTGCCTCCTCTATAATCCTCTCCCTCAGGCCATCAACATTAGGAACACATAAACGGCCCTGAAGTCTCATAGCACCATCCTCGCCAATTGTAACCTCCTTGGCAAAACCCTGAACCACTATCTCCCGAAGCTCTGCCAAGCACGGATCATCGAACTGCCGAGCCTTAATTTCACCCAATAACGAAGACTGAGCAACCACATGTTCTAGAACTCGACGAGGCTCTGAAAGGTCTAATCTCACCAGGCGATTAGCCAAGGACTGAATGTCCAAGGCTAGAGGTCTCTCCTCTGCTGAAACATAAGCCAAGCTACCCATACTCTCCGCCTTCCTACTCAAAGCATCTGCTACCACGTTCACCTTGCCCGAATGATAAAGAATGGTGATGTCATAGTCCTTCGGCAACTCAAGCCACCTATGTTGCCTCAAAATAAGATCCCTCTGTTTGAACAAGTGTTGTAAGCTACGGTGATCCGTATAAACCTCACAGGACACCCTATAAAAATAGTGCCTCCAAATCCTAAGAATGAACAATCGCCGCCAACTCCAAATCGTGCACAGGATAATTCTTCTCATGAACCTTCAGCTGGCGCGAAGCATAAGCAATAACTCTCCCTTCCTGCATCGACACACACCCCAAGCCAACGCGTGAAGCATCGTAATATACTGTATACATCCCAGAACCGGAAGGCAATACCAGGACTGGTGCTGAGGTCAATATTTTCTTGAGCTTCTGAAAGCTCATCTCACACTCGTCGGACCATCGGAACAGGGCATTCTTCTGAGTCAATCTAGTCAGTTGGTCTGCAATGGATGAAAAGCCCTCCACAAATCGACGGTAGTAGCCTGCTAGACCCAAGAAACTCATGATCTGTAGCTGAAGTAGGACGTGGCCAACTCTGAACTGCCTCAATCTTCTTAGGCTAAACCTTGATACCCTCTACGGATACCACATTTCCTAAGAATGCCACGGAATCCAACCATAACTCACACCTGGAGAACTTAGCATATAGCTTCTGTCCTCGCAAGGTTTGGAGCACAACTCTCAAATGTTGCTCGTGCTCTCCCAAGCTACGTGAGTAAATCAGAATGTCATCAATGAAGATTATGACAAAAGAATCAATGTACGGCTTGAACACCCTGTTCATCAAGTCCATAAATGCTATTGGGGCATTAGTCAAGCCAAAGGACATCACCAGGAACTCATAATGGCCATATCTCGTACGAAAAGTAGTATTCAAAACATCTGAGGCTCGAATCCCCAACTAATAATATCCCGATCTCAAATCAATCTTAGAAAACACCTGAGCACCCTGCAACTGATCAAACAAATCATCGATGTGCGGCAAGGGGTACTTGTTCTTAATGGTGACCTTGTTCAACTGGCGGTAATCAATACACATCCGCATAGTCCCATCCTTCTTCTTCAGAAATAAAACAGGGGCATCCCACGGTGATACACTCGGCCTGATAAACACCTTAGCTAACAACTCCTCAAGCTGCTCCTTCAACTCTTTCGGAGCCATACGGTACGGAGGAATAGATATAGGCTGGATTCCTGGAGCTAAATCAATGCAGAAATCAATATCTTGATCTGGAGGCATGCCTGGAAGTCCTGAAAGAAATACATCAGCAAACTCTCGAACCACTGGCACTGAATCAATCATCGGAGACTCGGCAGTAGCGCCCCGCACATAAGAAAAAAGGCCAGACAACCCTTCTCGACCATATGTCGAGCCTTCAGGAATGAAACAACCCGACTAGCTGCACTTACTGAGGAACCTCTCCACTTCAGCCGAGGCGACTCGGGCATGGCTAAGGTAACTGTCTTGGCATGGCAATCTAGCACGGCATGATAAGAAGATAACCAATCCATGCATAAAATAACCTCAAAATCAACCATGTTGATCAATAGAAGGTTCACTCTGGTCTCGAACCCACAAAATGAAATCACACAGGACCGATAAATCCGGTCTACAACCACAAAATCGCCCACGGGAGTGGACACATAAATAGGAGTACCCAAGGACTCGCGAGGAACATCCAGGAAACAAGCAAATAAGGCTGACACATATGAATAGGTGGATCCTGGATCAAATAACATTGATGCATCTCTACCACCTACTGAAATAGTACCTGTGATCACGGCATCTGAGGCCACTGCATCTTATCGGGCTGGAATAGCATAGAATCTAGCTGGAGCACTGGATGACTGACCTCCGCTGGAATGAATAGGGGCCGGCAGAGCTTCCCCTACCTGGCCTCCACCTCTGGGATGACCTTTACCAGTCTGCCCTCCACCTCTAGGTGGACGAACCGCCAGTGCTGAAAATGTAGGTTGATAGCTCTGCTGAACGGCCTTGCCCCGAAGCCTGGGAAAATTCATCCTCATATGGCATGGATCCCCACACCCATAACATCTCACTGGTGGCATGGCCTGCTGCCCTGAAGAAGGACCCTGGATAGGGGACGGTGAGAACCCTCCGGCATGGCACTGAAGTAAGGACTAGAAGACCCCTGATGACCAGCATACCCGCCTGAGGAACCCTGAATTGATGGTGGATGGTAGGAACTCTCTAGCATGGCGCTTAAATAGGGGCTCACTGGAGCACCACAGGGAGGTGGTGGAGGAGCTGAATATGGAGGCCTGCTAGGCTAGCCTCTACCGAACTGACTTACACCCCTGGCTGGGGCACCTCTGAAATCTCCTGAAAATCTAGCTCTCTTATCCTGTTGACTCTGCTCTCTGCCCCTCGAACGATAACCCCTAACCCGCCGAGCTATCTCGACCACAAGCTGATAGGAAGTCCTCATCTCCACCTCTCGGGCCATGTTGGCCCTAATACCTGAGTGCAGCCCAGCTACAAATCTCTGCACTCTCCCAGCATCAGCAAGAAGTATCATAAGGTCATGACGAGACAACTCAAAAAACCTGGCCTCGTAGTTTGTCACTGACTTCTGTCCCTGCTCCAACTGCTCAAACTGATATCGCAGCTCTCCCCTCTCGAAGGGTGGGATATACCTATCCAGCAACAGCTGAGTGAACTGCTCCCAAGTGATGGAAGTGGAACCTGCCGGTCTACAAAGGACATAGGACTGCCACCATCTGCGGGCCCTGCCCTCAAGCTGAAAAGTAGTGAAGTCCACTGCATAGGACTCCAGTATCCTCATGTTGTGCAGTCTGTCCCTGCACCTATCAATGAAGTCATGGGCATCCTCGCCTTTCTCACCTCCGAAGATAGGAGGGTGAAATCGGGTCCATCTATCCAGTAACTTCTGCGGATCACCGTCTGCAGCTGGTCTGAGCTCAGGTGCTGCTTCTACCGGCTGGGCTCCACCCACGGGCAGTGTACCTGGAGTCTGATATACTGATGTTGCATGTCCTGCGGCCTGGGCAGTAGGGCTCTGGGCTCCCCCTCCCGCCTGAGATGTGGCAGGATCCGCTGGAAATAAACCAGACTGAGTCATAGTGTCGATGAACCGCATTATATGGCCCATGACCTCCTGGAAGCCTGGTGTTGTCATAAAGTCTACTGGGACAGGATCTGCTGGGGGCACCTTGCCCTGCTCCTCTATGATAGGATCCTCTGTCAGATCTACTGGGTGTGCTACTGGAA
The DNA here is from genome assembly GCA_005239505.1 of Nicotiana paniculata. Taxonomy (NCBI): domain Eukaryota; kingdom Viridiplantae; phylum Streptophyta; class Magnoliopsida; order Solanales; family Solanaceae; genus Nicotiana; species Nicotiana paniculata. Next base: position 5,575 of record ML341419.1, on the reverse strand, counting down.
CAGCTCTGGAACGCCCTCGTCCCCTACCTTGGGTCGGTGCCCTCCCCCGGCCTCTACCACGGCCTCAGACGGTGGGGGTAGCGGCATCTCCTGGGTCTGAAATGTCAGTCACGCATGTCCTCACCATCTGTGAGAGAATAGAAGAATGAGATTAGTAAACCATTGACTGCATGATAGAACATGAATAAAGAGAGGTTTCCTAACACCCTATATCCTCTTGAAGACAAATACAGACGACTCTGTATCGATCCACAAGACTCTATTAGGTTTTCCCGTGACTTGTGAGACCTACGTGAACCTAGAGCTCTGATACCATGTTCTCATGACCCAAATCCCAATTTAGGTCGCGATGGCGCCCAACTTCGATGCCAGGCAAGCCAACCTTAAGTTACTAGTGATCCCTTTTTAATTTATAAATAATTCACCATACTTAAGAGGTTTTTCTTTTAAAGCATAAATTTGAAGTAATTAGTGACTAGATGACCAAAAGTGAGAAACAAATATAGTAAACACCACCGATAATTACAACCCAAAAGAATAGAATATACACTATGTGGGCATGTCAGGAAATGGCATCACAGGTCTACGAGCATCTAATAGAAACGGGTATCCAAAATAAAATACAAGTTTTTCCTACTGTCTGAAGAAAAATAATACAGACATAGCAAAAGAAAAGAGGAACTCCAAGGTGCTTCCATAGAGATAATTCAGGGAAAGCAGCTCACCGAGAATTCCACGCCAAGTATATGTCAGGGACGAGCTCCGGATAAATGCCCAGATGCACCTGCCTCAGAGCCTGTACAATTAAGTACACAAGCGTAGCATGAGTACATAAACAGATATGTACCCAGTAAGTATCCCACCTAATCTCGAAGAAGTAGTGATGAGAAGTAGACTTGATACTTACTAGGGTCAATATTTCTAAATAACATAATTTAATAAGAACTAGGCAGGCATAACAGTCGTAGTAATACAAAGTCATAAAAAATCAAGTATAGTTGTAATTACCTTTGCATGTCAAATTTCACAAGCATATAATGTACTAAATTCCCTTTTTCACATGAAACAGATTATACAATTCCAACAAACTTCCATTAGATTATATAGCACATAATAGGTTGAAAGCGTACGGCCAAAGCGTTACGAAAATAAATATGCACTGCCGAGGGCCGAACGGCTCGAACCATAGATGCATCTATTACCCCGCTCGCGGATTGAACATGCGACGCGGTTGACATAATAGTAGGGCTATCTCGCTCACGAATCATACATGCGATGAGGGTGTCGTATATATACATATAATTTTTCAACATTTAGGGATTTAACAGAGATTGTACGTAAAAGCAATAACTTAAGCAATATGATTTTTGAACATAACTTCCTAATACTTTCACACCAAATTCAAGGATACTATGTAACTCAAATACATTTAGGGACACATGTAAGGTACATAAAAGCATGCTTGTGAGTCCTAGAACTACCCAGCATAACATAGTAGTAGCTACGCACGGACTCTCGTCACTTCGTGCATGCGTGCATAGCTCCCGCAAATAAGGATATGCAAATATTTATAATCACCTATGGGGACAATTCCCACTTACAAGGTTATAAAGGAGACTGGCCTCATGTCGAACCTACTTTCCGGGTCAAGAACGCGCTCGACACTCCAAACTCGTCACCCAAAGTCTCGTAATTAGCCAAATGTTACATAAATACATCAATTTATGCTCAAAAGTATGGAATTTCCCTATTTAATTAACCAATTTATCCTACTTTGCAATATCTCAAAATACACCCCCGAGCCCACGTGCTCGGATTCCGGAAATTTTCGAAGGAAACACTTACCCATAACCTAAGGATCATTAATACATAGTTTTTGTATGATTCCATAGCAAATTTCTTGGTAATTCTCTCATTTTCCATAAAACCTAGGTTTTTACTCTAACCCTTGATTTTTCACTAATTAGGAGGTTAATCTACCTAGAATTTCATGTATTAAACCAAAATTAGAGTAGAAATCACTTACCTTTCAGTAGCTAGATGAATTGGCCCTTTCCCAACCTCCCTAAGTCGACAATGGTGGAAGAAAAATGGAGAAAATGAATATTTCCCGTGTTTAAAAGAACACACAGCCTTCAGTAGTTCCGCACCTGCGGCTCAAGGACCACACATGCGGTCTCGCACCTGCTGAAAATGGGACAAGGGCCTGGAATGGCCCGCACCTGCGAGAACTTGGCAGTCCACCTGGGGTCGCACCTGCGAGGCTGGGGTCGCACCTGCGAGGCTAGGACCCCAAGAGCGGTCTCACACCTGCGACTGGGCAACCGCACCTGCGGTCACACCAGATCAGGTGCACCAGCAACTGCTTCAGCTGCTTTTTAGCCTCGTTTGGTGCCCGAGAGGCACCTGGGCCCACCCGAACCCCCTTCCAAATATACCAACAAGTTCCAAATCATAATACGTACTTGCTCGAGCCTTCAGAACAATGCTAAAACTCAAAATAACACCTCAAAACCCCTAGAACCAAACTTTGGAACTTTAAGTTTTCTTAAATTCGCTAACAATGCGCCGAACCGACCTATACTACTCGGAATGACACCAAATTTTGCAGGCAAGCCATAATTGACATAACGGAACTATTCCTGATCTTGGAATTCCGTTCAGACCTCGTAACACAAAAATACGTTCCAAACCAAATTTCAAACTTAAGGAAACTCAAATTTGATATTGGGCGCCGAAACGCCCCCGGGTCATCCAAAACCCATTCCGAACATACGACCAAGTCCAAAATCATTATACGAAACTACCGAATTCGTCGAAATTCAATTCCGAGGTTATTTACTCAAGATATTGACCGAAGTCAAACTTGGACTTAAAGGACAACCTTAAGGAACCAAGTGTTCCTATACAACTCTAAACGCTTCCGATCCCGAACCACCCGTCCCTGCAAGTCATAAATCACAATAAGCCGCAATAGGAAGTTTTATTTAGGGAACGGGGCCTGATAACACAAAACGACCGGTCGGGTCGTTACATTCACCATTTAACATTAAGTAGCAATAAAATTGACCATATTAACATTCAATATCTTTTCATATAAATATTCCTCACACATACTCCAACATAATATACTCCAAGGGTAATGTAAGAAAAACAATTAATTCATTCTTGAAATCTGAAAATATCACTTATTTTGGACCAAAAAAGAGTTAAATCACTTATTTTGGACCCGGAAAACTAGTCAAGAGAAAAAGAAAAGAAAAGTAGTCGTTAATGTGATAGTGAAAATCAAGCCAGTCTCTTTTGGGAAAAGGGAATTGGGACGAGTATTGTTGGTTGTTACTGCTGTTTGAAAATCGATTGGTCCATACAGTAAACAAGTAAAAATATATAGAAAAGAGCTGCAGGTTTGACTAGTCGTGTAGTCCTCCATCGTGTCTTATTGATGTGATAAGAATTCATTTTTAAAGATTACCTACTTTACAAATAATCATAGGAGTACCTTTTTTTCTCTAAAAAATTGTATTTCCTTAACGGGTGTGACGAAGGTAAAATGATCATTTATTGTGGATTGGAGGGAGTAATAAGTACTCTCTCCTGTCCAAAATAAGTGATTTTTTGGTTGTTTTCACGAATTTTAAGAAATTCACCATTTAACATTAACTAGCAATGAAATTGACCATATTAACATTCAGTATCTCTTCACATAAATACTCCTAACACATACTCCAACATAATATACTCCAAGGGTAATGTAAAAAAAAAAAAATTAATTCATTCTTGAAATCTGAAAAAATACTTATTTTTTACCATAAAAAAGAGCTAAATCAATTATTTTGGACCCGGAAAACTAGTCAAGAGAAAAAGAAAAAAAAGCAGTCCGTTAACGTGACAGTGAAAACCAAGCCAGTATCTTTTGGGAAAAGGGAATTGGGAGGAGTATTGCTGGTTGTTGCTGCTATTTGAGAATTGATTGGTCCATACAGTTAACAAGTCGGAATCTACGAAAAAGAGCTGCAGGTTTGACTAGTCGTGTAGTCCTCCATCGTGTCTTATTGATGTGATAAGAATTCATTTTTAAAGATTACCTACTTTACAAATAATCATGGGAGTACCTATGTTTCTCTAAAAATTTGTATTTCCTTAATGGGTGTAACGAAGGTAAAATGATCACTTATTATGGATCGGTGGGAGTAATAAGTACTCCCACCAGTCCGAAATATGTGATTTTTTGGTTATTTTCACGCATTTTAAGAAATTCACCATTTAATATTAATTAGCAATGAAATTGACCATATTAACATTTAATATCTCTTCACATAAATACTCCTAACACATACTCCAACATAATATACTCCAAGGGTAATGTAAGAAGAAGAAAAAAATTCATTCTTGAAATCTGAAAAAATCACTTATTTTTTACCACAAAAAATATCTAAATCACTTATTTTGGACTCGAAAAAGTAGTCAAGAGAAAAAGAAAAACGAAAGTAGTCGTTAATGTAACAGTGAAAAAAAAGCCAGTCTCCTTTGGGAAAAGGGAATTGGGACGAGTATTGTTGGTTGTTGCTGCTCTTTGAGAATTGATTGGTCCATACAGTAAACAAGTCGGAATCTACAGAAAAGTGCTGCAGGTTTGACTAGTCGTGTAGTCCTCCATCTTGTCTTATTGATGTGATAAGAATTCATTTTTAAAGATTACTTACTTTACAAATAATCATAGGAGTACCTTTTTTTCTCTAAAAATTTGTATTTCCTTAATGGGTAAAGGTAAAATGATCACTTATTGTGGATCGGAGGGAGTAATAAGTATTCCCTCCTGTCCAAAATAAGTGATTTTTTTGGTTGTTTTCACATATTTTAAGAAATTCACCATTTAACATTAAGTATCATTGAAATTGACCATATTAAACTTCAATATATTTTCACATAGATACTTCTAACACATACTCCAACATAATATACTCCAAGGCTAATGTAAGAAAAAAAATAATTAATTAACTCTTGAAATCTGTAAAAATCACTTATTTTGGACCACAAAAAGAGCTAGATCACTTATTTTGGACCCGAAAAACTAGTCAAGAGAAAAAGAAAACAAAAGTAGTCGTTAATGTGACAGTGAAAACCAAGCCAGTCTCTTTTGGGAAAAGGGAATTGCGGCGAGTGTTGTTGGTTGTTGCTTCTATTTGAGAATTGATTGGTCCATATAGTAAACAAGTCAGAATCTACGGAAAAGAGCTGCAGGTTTGAGTAGTCGTGTAGTCCTCCTTCATGTCTTATTGATGTGATAAGAATTCATTTTTAAAGATTACCTACTTTACAAATAATCATAAGACTACCTTTTTTTCTCTAAAAATTTGTTTCTCCTAAATGGGTGTGACGAAGGTAAAATGATCACTTAGTGTGAATATGAGGGAGTAATAATTACTCCCTCATGTCCAAAATAAGTGATTTTTTTGTTGTTTTCACGTATTTTAAGAAATTCACCATTTCACATTAATTAGCCATGAACTTGACCATATTAACATTCAATATCTTTTCACATAAATACTTCTAACACATACTCCAATATAAT
>ML341418.1:0-30177 GCA_005239505.1 Nicotiana paniculata | reverse complement strand
TATATATATATATATATATATATATCGTAAAACAATGTCATCCCACTCAACCTTTATGTAGACGTAAACATTGTAGCAAAGATGCGAATAACTTAATATAATTACATATCCATAAACATAGTCAACTACAAGACAATATGCAATCACAATCTCCAGCGAACTTCAAAATGCATGTAACAAACGTGAAAACATGAATGACTATTTGCTTTATAAGTATATCAAGAATATGGACTCTGGAATCAGCACGGATCTTTCAATTCACAACAACTTGTCTCAAGCATCCCATTTTAAGATCCTAAATTACTCAATGGAATCAAGCACCATCTTAAGCTAACCAGATTATGGTAGACTAAGAGAAGCATATATTCTCAGAGCATACCTAATAGCATTTCTCTCTTCTTTACGTGAGGAGCTCTCTAAAACCAAGGAATACACTAATACTTTTCCAAAAGTAATTGCAACCAAACTTACAATAAATTAACAAGACAAGTAATCATAGAAACAATAATGTACATGAAACAATTATAACCCGAGCGATTAAATTAGAAACGGGGAGGGGATCATGTAAGCAGACAATTTGGTGGTGCATATATACTCGTCACCTCACCTATACACCACTCACATGTAGTTTCACATAAAAATTTAGTTGGGGATTCCTATTCCCTCAAGTCAAGGTTAACCCAAGCACTTACCTCAACTTCGCAGGCCACTCACTGTTCAATTATAGCTTTTCCTCTTGAATTTACCTCCAATACACTCAAATCTAACTATAATTAACTTAATATCATTAATTAATACTAAAGGAACTAACTTTACTGAAAATTATAATTTTTCCTAAGTTTTCTCAAAAAAAGTTAAAACCCGAGCCCGCTTGGTCCAAACTCGAAGTTCGGACCAAATTACGTTTACCATTCACCCACAAGCCCGAATATACAATTAGTTTCAAAATCCGACCTCAATTCGAGGTAAGGATTCGATTTTTACAAAATTCCCTAATTCTACCCAAACCCTCAATTTTTACCATGAAAATTCTTGATTTTTGATTTAAAAGTGATGAAAAATATTGGGTAATTGAAATATAACAAAAAATAAAACGAGTAGAGAACATTTACCCTAATCCCTATGGTGAAAATCGCCCAAATCCAAGCTCCCCAACTCAAAATATGACCGAATGAACAAACCCCAGTTTTATATATTTTTCTGCCAGCTATTATGCCTCGTTTCTCGTACCAAACGATCCCGAAACTCGAATTTTATGCCTCCAATGAATTTCTTGTGAAATTATGGTCAAGTTAGGCTTTTGAATCACTTAATTTGACATTATAATGAATGAAATATTTAGGTTTTAATATTTGCAAATAATGCAGATTTTTAAATACGCTGTCAGTGGTAATTTCGTAATTAATCTGAAAAATCTAGCAACCTTTGTAAATGATCATAAAATTCTCATACGATGTCCAAATTCAACGATTCTTTTTGCTACGGGTCCGTAATTATGATACGGATCTAATACTTCATTCAAAACAGAAATCGAAGCTCATTTTTTCAATATGATACCATTCATGCTTGAAGAAACGACGTCGAAGCATAAGAAAGAACGAGCGCAACACAACCCAAACCTATTCGAAACTCACCCAAGCCCTCGGGGCTCTAAACCAAACATGCACGCAAGTCTAAAAACATCATACGGACCTGCTCGTGCGATCGAATCATGAAAATAACATGTAAAATTATGAATTAAATCTCAAAACTCATCATTTTTCTCAAGAACACTTAAATTTCACTATTTCTCAACCGGATGTTCGAATCACGTCAAATAAACTCCGATTCTCACCAAACTTCACAGTTAGTATTCAAATACTATAACAAATATGTACCGGGCTCCGGAACCAAAATACGAGCCCGATACCAATGGTTTCAAACATTAACTCTTTTCTTTATTTCATTAATAAATCAGCAAAACAATTTCTTTCAAAAATTAATTTCTAAGGCTTGGGACCTCGGAATTTATTTTCGGGCATACGCCCAAGTCTCATATTTTACTGCGGACCTCCGGGGATTGTCGGAACACAGATCCGGGTCCGTTTACTAAAAATGTTGACTCAAGTCAACTAAAACCAAATTTTAATTCTAAAAATTATTATTTCTTATATTTTCACATAAAAGCTTTCCGATTTAACGCCCGGATTGCGCACGTGAATCAGGATAATTACAATTAGTTTTTTTTATGGCTAATAAGCCTAGAACGGAGTCTTAATTCATAAAATGACCCCTTGGGTCATCACAGGACATGAATGTTATTTTGGGTTGTTTTTGAAGTTTTTTGAGTGAAAATTTTGAAAAACAACTTTTTAGAATTTTTCAAATTTTCAAAAAATTCCAAAACTCATCTTCAAGTGAAAATTAAAAATTTTATGGCCAACATTGATTTAAAAAAAAAAGAATGCTTTTCGAAAAAAGTAAAAAGTTTTTATGTCCAAACGAGCTCTAAGTCACTTCATAGTGTAGACTTAACCATGGTGGATCAACTATCAATTCATGAGGTCTTGCCAAAAGTCAAATCTAATGGAAGATTGAGATTAGTAGGGAAAATCACTTGGATAAGTACAGATTGATTAAAAAAAAAGTGTAGATTAATCAAGTTTTACATAAGACAAAAAAGACAAATACATCAATGTTTATGCTAAGAACCAGCAAATGGAATATTATAATACAGTAGAGGGAGTAGATAGTAAAGAAGCCCAACTTCTTTTTCTCTGCCTCCCCCCTTCTTGGATCCCTCTCCATTAATAAAAAGAAAGAAACAACTCACTCTTTACACTCAAAGTAACATAAAAAGTTACATAGAAAAACTCTCTCTCTCTCTCTCTTTTCATATGAAGAAGAGAGATTCTTCTTCTTCTTCTTCAACAATAGTTCTTCTTTTTCATTTTCTAGCCCTACTTTTTATGGCACTCTTAACTTTTACACCAGAAATATCAGAGAATACCCAAAAACAACCTTCTAAACGTAGGAAAAAACAGCAAAATATACAACAAAAGGAGAAACAAAAGCAACCATCTTCATGGGATCAATTCAAGAACTTATTGACTTGCAAACAAATCGAAAACTCGACAGTTCATGATCCTGCATCCAAGAATAATTCCAAGTTAGGTTCTTGCAGTTCCATTTGTAGTTTCAGGTATTATATCGTGTCACTATCTCATTTAAAAGTTTAATATAATTTTTTATTTATTTTTCTGAATAGTCGTGACGTTATATTAAATTGTGTGACTATCTTATTTAAAAGCGTTCTTTTAATTATTTAATTATGTTATATTTTAATATCAGGGATGTTGTACATGGAAACACAAGAGTTGTACACAGAGCTGATAATTCACCAGAAAGTAGCAGTTTAGGCCAAGAAACTCGACTTCTAAACAAGAATAAAACTTCTCATCATCATGGCCAATCATCATCTTCGAGGTCTCTTGCTAGATCAAACGGTAGTGCTACTTCCACGTATACTACTACTTCTTCTTCAAGAGGAATGCAATTTCGAAAGCTTTCTGGATGTTATGAGTGTCACATGATAGTTGATCCTAGCAGGTATAATATATAGTCGAATACCTTAATTAATTGCAATTTCTTTTTGATATTTTGGTTTATATTAATGAGTGAAATTAATTTTAATTGATTATAGGTATCCTCTACCAAGGTCAACAATATGTGCATGCCCTGAGTGTGGAGAAGTTTTCCCAAAAATTGAGAGCTTGGAACATCATCAAGCTGTTAGGCATGCTGGTAAAAATTTTTTACTTCCTTTACGTTGCTCTAAATTTTTTTTTTTTTTTTAAAAAGTTCAAATTTCAAATGCCTATTATAATGTTTTACGTTCTTCCTTTTTATAAAAGATACCTTATACTATCATATTACCTAAAAATATAACTACATATAATTGCCTATAATAATATTTAACTTGAAAAATTAGGACGACAGGTTCTATAACATATTAAACTGCACTAATAATGTAAAAAATTATTTATACTGTTTATTGTATAATTTCTATGTATATTAATATTCATTTTATTTAGCATTTATCCGAACTTCTTAGGGAATCTTTTGAGAAATTACTTTGGTTTTCTTGCTTCCACGGATATAAGTGAATTCATCATATTCCTTCTTTATTTGCTCATATTAATATTGAAAAATCATGATTAGATCTTAGACAATGTTTAGACAAACATTTAAACTTTGAATTATGTCGAGGAAAGTGCAAATTTTGTTAGTGGAAGCAAAACGGCATTGGTAATGCAATTTAGCCATGGGACTTTGTCCATTATTAAAATAAAAAAAGAAAAGAAAATTAAAGTACGCTAAATGTTAAATATATTTTGTGATACATTGGTTGAATCCCCTCATAAATACTTGCCTTTCTTTCGCGGAACAGTGACTGTACTTCACCACTTAAATATTTAAAGGACCATCTAGTAATATTTTCCAACTACCTCTTCATAAAATTGAAAAGAACTGTACAATATTACGTGGAGGAAAATTTAATGGCCATGATTATTTTTTTCTTTTTATTATTGACACACCGACACTCGAAATTACTCCTACTAAAATTACTTTCATTCTTTGTTTTAATTGAAAATATTCTCTTGTTTAAGCCAAACATAATGCATAAAAGAAGGATCGAATCTTTTCTGCTGGGATACTTGTCATTAGATTATAAACATTTGGTAGCCTACTCTACTTAATAAAGATAGTTTTCTTATCTGTTTTGCTATTTGAGTTCCAATAATTTGCCATACTACTAATTTTGGAGAAGCTTATTCCTAACTATTTTCATAATAAGTTAATAACACCTATACAATCAAACAACTCTACAATAATTTTTTTGACTGTTATAGTATAGTGATGTTATAAAAGATATATATTATCACATAACATAAAAGTTGGTTCCGAAATTTTTTAATTTTTACCGTAAATAACTATTATATTAAAATATTGTTATAAAGAGATTCGACTATAATTGATTGCTGATTGACCAGTAAGATTTGATAGCTTACCAACTAGACGTGAACCCCCATTAAATTATTTTCCTTTCTTGTCACATATTGTTGTCAAATGAAATCGACCTGAATATAATTAAGATTGTTGTCATATAGTTGATCGCAACTAATCTAGAATTGGGACTCAATTTATTGATTGTACAAATATTGTTGTCAAAAAGCAAACTGTCAATTTAGAATATTGTGAAATAACAATAAATTAAGATTATTAACAAAAGATTTTGGATTTTCAGTGTCAGAGCTGGGTCCAGAAGATTCAAGTCGTAACATAGTGGAGATAATCTTCAAATCAAGCTGGCTCAAGAAGGACAACCCAATCTGCAAGATCGAACGGATATTAAAAGTCCACAATACCAAACGCACGATCCAACGGTTCGAGGACTGCAGGGACGCCGTAAAGATACATGCGGCGGCCACAGGCAAGAAAAACCCAAGATGCGCCGCAGATGGAAATGAGCTACTTAGATTTTACTGTACGAGCCTTACCTGCTCCCTCGGTGCACGTGGTTCATCAAGCTTGTGCGGCTCCGTACCCAATTGCGGAGTTTGCACTCTCATACGCCACGGCTTCCAGAGCAGCAAAACTAGTGGGGTCCGCACCACTGCAAGCAGTGGACGAGCCCATGATTGCCTAGGTAGCGGCATCGCCAAACGCAGGGCGATGCTGGTGTGTCGGGTTATTGCCGGAAGAGTTAAGCAGACAGTGAAAGACGCGGCGGCTTCGCCAACAACGGAGGAGGAGACTTGTACTGGCTCTGCTTCTAGCTTGTTGACAAATGGCTCAGCTGTATACGATTCTATAGCTGGGTACGTGGGGATCTACTCGAATCTCGAGGAATTATACGTATTTAATCCAAGGGCAATACTTCCATGCTTTGTCGTGATATACGAAGCGTTGGAATCTTAGCTTTAACGTTTTTTCTATTTGTACTTCAGCTATCTGTACGGTTTAGTTTGGTGTCTTTTATTTAATTTGTTGTGGCTTTATGTTAACTAATTTCAGATTGGTTAAAAATTATAACACCCGTGAGTACCAAAACCAAACATAGTTGGATGAGGTAATGCTGATCCAACTATAATCTTTGTATATATTATAATATGCTTTTTACATATGTTATTAATTTGTTGAAGGTGAGAAAGAAGATTTTGATGGTTTAATTAAGTTGAACTACCTAACTCTACGTGTCATAAATATCTCATATGCTTTATAGGAAACAACTTAAATATGGCCTCTCAATTTATGCTCCCAAAAAAAAAAAAATGCCGTTCTTCTACATTTAACTTGTCATTTTCTATGTCAACATCTGTTACCCCACAATATTTTTTATTAATTCAAGATATTTTTTTCTTCTTCTTCTTCTAAAGCTGCAAGGAACTAAAGGTAAAGAAACTGAAGGAAATGAATAGAAGTAGGGTAAAGGAAGAATCATAGTCAAAGAATAGCTTGGAACTGTGGATGATATCTCCAGAGTTGGGGCCAGAAATGAGTCAAAAGACAGAAAGAACACAATATGATGATATATAGTAATTTCAGTGTTTGATAATAACAGTTCTTAGTGTTTCTAAAATTAAGTAAAAAAGTTGTAACAACCGCATAAATCAATCAATCACATAAATGTTGGGAGTATGTAATGGATTACTGTATTAGCTGGTATTTAAAGAAGGGCACGTGGGGGTAAATCTTGGGACCATTGTAAAAATAATTATTTTTATAGAAGAAAGAGATGATAACACTTTGACTGCAGTAACGAGCTAAAAATATACTCGAGAGTCCAGACCATGCCCGACTATTATTATTGCTTACACATGCAACTGCATATGCACATTTGCTATTAGTCTCCCCACCCCCCACTCCCCCACTCCCCACAAAACCCACCCCCTTTTTTCTTTTGACTAATCAGTTCATTATAGTTTATTAGGGCTATTGATTAAAATTTAAGGGGTCGTTTGGTTTGAATACGGCTTATGCCGGGATAATTTATGTTGGGATTAGTTATTCCGGTATTATTTTTTATCCACTGTTTGGTATGTTGTATTAAAAATGACAATTGCATAATTTCTAAGAAGAAAGTATTGTTGAGAAGATATGAGACTGACTGTAGCTAGCTAGCTTAGTTAGTGTTAACTGTAGTTAGTTAATTAATGGTAGTTAGTTAGTTAATGACAACTGTATACAGCTAATTTAATTAATGTACTGTATATAACTAACTGATAGTTAGTTAACACTGTATCAACATTCGTTCTATGAGAGAAATGTTCTTCTCCATTCATTCTCCTCTGTTATCTTCTTCTTCTCTCTTCTCCATTGAAGCTTAATCACTAGAAGTTATCATGGTATCAGAGCTAGCAGATTGATTCGAGCTCCTTACGTCCAGCCTTTTTTCGCCTAATTGCTTTTGAGTCGCCATTGTTGGTGAAACTCATCTTTGAGCAGCTAGGGTTTTGCAATTCAGAATTGTCTCTAAGTTTTCAAGCTCATTTCAATGGCAATTGAAACTACAGACAACGCTACTGATGTTCCACACGCTAGAGGAGGCATCGACATGATTCCAGTTGTAGATCAGCATCATCCTCTATTTCTCCAGCCTTGCGATACTCCAGGTAGCTCGTTAATTTCGATTAAACTCACAGGACCTGAGAGCTATGCTTTATGGAGTAGTTCTACGCGAATTAGCCTACTAGGAAGGAGCAAATTAGATTTTGTTGATGGTAGGTATTCTAAGGATAAATTTGGTCCATCCTTGCATGAACTGTGGGAGAAGTGTAATGCTATAGTGCTTTCATGGATAATGAATTCAGTTAGCAATGAATTACTAAGTGGTATGGTGTATGCTACAAGTGCTCAGAAGGTCTGGTCTGATCTTAGGGAAACCTTAATGGATCGCGAATCCTATATCTTCATAGACAAATAGCCACTTTAACCCAGGGTATTTCCTCAGTTTCAGTGTATTTCTCAAAACTAAAGGAATTGTGGGCAGAGTTTGATGCTCTAATGCCTTGTCCTGGTTGTGGTTGTGAAGAATCTAAGAAATATGTTGAACATTTTGAATCTCAAAGACTTTTGCAGTTTCTAATGGGTCTGAATGAGTCATATGCTCAGTCTAGCAATCAGATTATGATGATGTCCTCAACTCCTTCAATTAAAAAAGCCTATGCTATGATAGTGTCTGAGGAAAGTAGGAGATCATTGACTCCTCCTACACATATTCCTGAGATAAATGAAGGAATAGCCTTGTTTAGTAACAATGAAGGCTACAAGGGTACTAGTTCACATCGTTCTGGTAATGCTGCCATGTATAACAACAAGGGAGGATCATCTAGTTTAGGAGCAGTTTATAAAAACAAGAAGAATATCCTTTACTGTGACTATTGTCATTTCAAAGGGCATACCAGAGATACATGCTACAAATTGGTGGGATATCCAGCAGATTTCAAAGCTAAGAAGAAGATTCCCTCTGTCAATTATGCTAAGGACAACCATTATAATAGTGATGTCAACTCTGCTTCTATGGGTGAAATTACTGGTTTAATGACTAACATGGCTAGAAATGCAACACCTAGCCAAGTTCACAATCAGAATGTTCAAGTAGAACTAACAGGAATGGTGGGGATTCCACAGTTTACTCAGGAGCAGTACACTCAAATTCTGCAGATGCTTTGCAAAGGCAGTGAGAATGGTAGTTCATCTGCGAATGCAGGTATAGATAATGCAACTATGACTACTAGTGAAGATCTAATTAAGTGGATAGTGGATTCCGGAGCATCAAATCACATAGTTAATGAGAAACAAAGCTTAACTGAGAATAGTGAGTGTGATAAGTCTAAAGAGTGCAGAGTTCATCTGCCTACTGGAGAGACAGTCACTGTTAATCACATAGGCTCTACTTATCTTTTTCCTAGTCAAAAGATAACTAATGTGCTGCATATACCTGGATTCAAATACAATCTCCTATTTGTATCAAAGTTAAAAAAAGAACTAAAGTGTGTAGCCATGTTCTTTCCTGATTTCTTCATTTTTCAGGATCTCTTCAGTGGCAAAGTGAAGGGGATTGGTAGAGAAGACAGTGGTTTCTATGTGTTCAACCATAGTAGCAAACTCCAGGTGGATTCTGCTGTAATACCTATGTCTCAGTGTAAAGTTGTCTCAAACTCTGTTGCTGTATACAATAACTGGCAGTAGACTAAGTGTAGATCTTTGGCATAAAAGACTAGGGCATGTGCCACTTACTACTTTGAGGAAAATGAAAATTTTTCAATCTGTAAAGCTTGATTCATCTGAAGGTCACTGTACTGTGTGTCCACTAGCTAAAGAATCAAGACTGCCATTTCCTTCACGTAATACTGTCTCTACTACTTACTTTCATACTATTCATGGTGATGTATGAGGACCTTACAGAATTCCTACTCATAATGGTAGAAGGTATTTTCTAACCTTAGTTGATGATCATTCCAGGTATACTTGGACCTTTTTACTTCCTTCAAAGGGTGAAGTAGTTGTAGTGGTGAGAAACTTCTTACTCATGGTCCAGAATGTTTATTCTTGTTCTGTGAAAGTGTTTAGGTCTGACAATGATTATGAATTCCTTAATTCACAAATGACAGTATTACTGCAGTCTTTTGGAATCATTCATCAAAGTTCTTGTGTCTACACTCCTCAGCAAAATGGAGTTGCTGAAAGGAGACACAAATATATTTTGGACATTGCAAGAGCCTTGAGGTTCCAAACTTTAGTTCCTCTAAGGTTCTGGGGAATATGTTCTGGATTCTGTTTATGTGATCAACAGACTACCTACACCTACTCTTCAAGGCAAGTATCCCTATGAAGTGTTTCATGGTCAGTTGCCCTCACTACAACATTTGAGAGTGTTTGGTTGTTTGGGATATGTCACTGATCTCAAGGGGGGGGGGGACAAATTCTCACCAAAAGCTGTTCTAGCCATATTTCTTGGTTACTCGTTGACCCAGAAGGGGTACAAGATGTATGTTATTCACTCAAAGAGTTTTTAAGTCACTAGAGAGGTGGTGTTAAAAGATGTCTTTCCTTTCAAACATCTTCCCACTACTCTCTCATCTCTATTTCCAGTCCTGGAATTCAGCACTATATCTTCTTCTACTTCTCCTTCTATATCATGCACTTCAACTAGTGTTGAATCTGCTGAGCCAGTTTTAGACACTGGCATATCAGACACAGTTGATTAACCCCCAATTCTGCACACATCAGACTCAGTAGAATCTGTTGAGACAACTGATGATTCTAACAGTTCTATGCCCTCTACCGTTCTTGAGTCCTGTAGAAAATCCACCAGAACTAGTAGACCTCCTGTCTGGCTTAAAGACTATTCACTCAGTAGCAAGGTAATGTTACATGCTGTTATCCTATGTCAAACTACTTATCCTATGATCATGTATCCCAGTCCTTTGGTGCTGATCTTACAACTTTTTCATCTGTTGTTGAGCCTCATTCTTATGTTGAGGCAATAAAACATCCACACTGGATTGATGCTATGCAATCAGAGATTGCAGCCTTAGAAGATAATCACACATGGAGCATTGTTGATCATCCTTCTGGGAAAGTGCCTATAGGTTGTCGATGGGTGTATAAGGTGAAGTACACTGCTTCAGGAGCTGTGGAAAGGTATAAGGCTAGGCTAGTGGCTAAGGGGTACAGTCAACAGGAGGGGCTTGACTACACAAAAACTTTCTCTCTTGTGGTCAAGATGGTCACAGTGAGATCTGTCATTGCACTTGCAGTAGCCAAGCACTGGCCCATCTTTCAAATAGATGTCCATAATGCCTTTCTACAAGGAGATCTTCTAGAAGAGGTGTACATGGAGATTCCTCAGGGGTTTGCAAGCCAGGGAGGGACTTTTAAGGTTTGCAAACTTCACAAGTCTTTGTATGGACTGAAGCAAGCCCCTAGGCAATGGAACAAGAAACTAACTGATGCATTAATGGATTTTGGCTTCACTCAAAGCCACTATGAATATTCTCTCTTCACCAAAAGGGAGCAGGATGCACTGACAGTAGTCTTGGTGTATGTAGATGATCTACTGGTGACATGTACCTGCTCTGATCTGATTATCAAAACAAGGAATGACCTTAAGCTCAGGTTCAAAATGAAGGATTTGGGAGAGCTGAAATTCTTTCTTGGAATAGAGTTTGCTAGGTCCAGAAAAGGCATAGTAATGAGCCAAAAGAAGTATGCTTTGGAACTTATATCTGAAATGGGACTTGGAGGATCCAAACCAGCTGGTAATCCACTGGAGTCCTATGTGAAACTAACCTATGTGGAGTATGATTCTTTTATCAAAGGTGACTCAGTTTCAGATACAACAAGAGAAGACAATCTACTAGAAGATCCATGTCAGTATCAAAGACTCATAGGAAGGTTGATGTACCTTACTATGACTAGAGTTGGTATTGCCTATGCTATGCAAGTGCTCAGCCAATTTATGCACAAGCCAAAACAGTCACACCTTGAAGCTGCTCACAGAGTTGTAAGATACATCAAGGCAACACCTGGTCTAGGTCTGCTAATGCCCTCAGACAGCTCAGGCACGCTTGCAGCTTATTGTGACTCAGATTGGGGAGGTTGCTTACAAACTAGAAGGTCTGTTACAGGATATCTAGTGAAATTTGGAGATGCTATCATATCCTGAAAGTCGAAGAAATAGGATACAGTAGCTGGAAGTTCAGCAGAGGCAGAATTCAGAAGCATGGCTTCCACAGTTGCTGAACTAACTTGGCTGACAGGTTTATACAAAGAGCTGGGAGTTGACATCAACTGGCCTATTTCGTTATACTGTGACAGTAAAGCTGCTATCCAGATTGCAGATAATCCTATCTTCCATGAGAGAACAAAGCATATTGATATTGACTGTCACTTTGTGAGAGAGAAAATTGTTCAAGGAATGATCAAGAACTTTCATGTTTCTACTAAGGAGCAACTTGCAGATTTATTAACTAAAAGTCTTTGCAAATTGCAGCATGACTATCTTTTGTCCAAGTTGGGGTTGAAAGACATATTTCAACCATCAGCTTGAGGGAGGGCGTTGAGAAGATATGAGACTGACTGTAGTTAGCTAGCTTAGTTAGTGTTAAATGTAGTTAGTTAACTAATGGTAGTTAGTTAGTTAATGACAGCTGTATACAACTAATTTAATTAATGTATTGTATATAACTAACTGATAGTTAGTTAACACTGTATCAACATTCATTCTATGAGAGAAATGTTCTTCTCCATTGATTCTCCTCTGTTACCTTCTTCTTCTCTCTTCTCCATTGAAGCTTAATCACTAGAATTTATCAGGTTTAACTTATTCCGGCACTAATTACTCCACCTTTTGCAAAGTATAAGTTATGCCGATACTAATTTTAATCCTGGGATAACTTATACATGTTTGCTAACCAAACAAAGTATTAAGGTGGTATTAAATTTTTATACCAACATTATACACTATACCTTATTATACCTCATACCAAACGATCCCTAACGGTTTAAGTTACATGTACTGATAACGCAAAGATTTCTTTCGCTGGTAATGCAGTTTAACTAGTTATAATAAGTTAATACTCTATTTTTCAGGTTAACATATTAGGATTAGTGGAGTAATTTCATGGATGATTAATCAATCTTACTTTATTGTACTAAAATACTATATTTGATTTTTCCTAGTATTTGATACTTAGACAAAGCGGAGGAAGGAATTTTTTGTTAAAAAATAGTCTTACTGACTTTGGTGTTATTAAATAAAGTTGAAGTGTTTTTTCGTTACAATAGCTTAGTGACTTTAGTTGAATTAATAAAATAAAAATTTTAAATTATCATCAATGAAATTAACTTCAAGATTAATACATGGAGCTACATATTTTCATAGGTCAACTTAACCAATTATGTACAAAAATTATATTCTTAGTGCACAAAACATAAACTGTTTGATTAGTATGGAGTAAATTTTATGGGTGGTCATTTAACTTTGGGTTCGTTATTTAAAAGTCACTTTTCTTTCTTTTGTTACGTAAAAGTTATTTAAGTTTGAGTTTGTGAGCATATAATTTTTGCCCAAGGTATAAAACGTTATGCATCCCATAGGCTTGTTTTCTATTATAAAAATAAAATGACCTTTCAAAGTGGTATATATAATCAGCCTATTAATGTGTTTTTTGTAAAAGAAATCAAGTTAACAAATCGGAAAAAAACTCAGTAAACATTGTACCATAGAAAATCTTTATGTTTGGGAGGATTTCCAAGAAAGGAGCATGTAATCTGTATCTGTAACGACCCGGCCGGTCATTTTGAGAATTTAAGTCCCGTTCAGCGGCATAAGGGCTTGAGCAGCTTCGTATTATATGTATTGACGCGCGTGCATGGTCGAGTTCAGGTACCGGATGATTAGAGTCAAATAAGAAGAAGGATTCTACTTTTGGAAGCTTAAGCGGTAAGAGTTGACCGAAATTTGACTTATGTGCAAACAACTCCGGAATAGATTTTAGATGATTTCAATAGCTTCGTATGGTGATTTTGGACTTAGATGTGCGTCCGAATTTGGATTTGGAAGTCCGTAGGGTAATTTGAAGCATTTCGGCGAAAGTTGGAAAAGTTGAAGTTTGGAAGGTGGAAAGGTTTGATCAAGAGTTGAATTTGGTGATATCGGAGTCGGAATGCGATTCCAAGAGTTGGAACAGCTCCGTTATGCCATTTGGGACTTGCCTGTAAAAATAACCATTCCGGGTGTGAGCATGTGATTTTTACTCGCCATATCGTCCTATAAAAATCTCAATAAATCAATTGATTTTATGAATTTTTGTTGATTTTCAGTGATTAATTGTGAAAGATTTGTATTTTTTGGCATATCCATAATTCATATTTTAAAAAATTGCATCACTATTATCAAGGAATCATAAAGTTATAATTAACTAAATAATAGACGAGTGATGGTTATTTAATGTAATGTAGTTTTAATAACTAATTACTAAAATTAATCATTTTTATTCAATAAATCATAGATTAATTAGGAATATAAAATTGATCGTTTTATTCTTGATTAATCTGTAAATAGATGAAAAATAAGGTCTAAATTAATTACTACATTTTTGGATTAAAGTAGATTTTTTAACTTAATTAGATTAATTAGTTAAGAAAGCCAAAATCAGACCTGGGCCAAAAAAAATACCCAGGCCCAATACCTATCTCTATACACTCAAACAACCCAGCCCAAATCCCATAGCCCACAACCCCCCTGATCCCTCCATTACCCAAACGACCCCGTTTCAGAATAAGTGAACTAATCCCAACCGTTGATCTTCCCAGATCCAACGGTTGGGAACTAATTACTCGTTAGTATATATATGTCCAAACTGAATCCCACCCCCCTCATTTAACCAAAGCCTCACACCCCCCCTGTCCGTCTCTCTCACATCTCTCTAAAACACCAAACCCTAGCCGCCACCCTCTTCCTGCCGGAAATCGCCTCCAGCGGCGGAGCTTCACCCAATCCAGACAAAATTCTTACCAGACAATCACCATCATCCCCTCTATCACCTCTCGTTGCTAGTTTCCCTAAAAAGCCAATCAATTTGCGTCAAATTAAGATCTAAGAATCTGAAAATCCTAAAATTACTCCCCAGCGGACTTAGAGACACTCAATGGCTAAGACCTTCATGGGTCGATTGCTCTTGACTAGGGCAATCGATTCATGAGGGTTTCATTCATTTTCAAACCCTACCGGGGTCCGGCCAGGGTCCGACAACTTCCTTTTTCCGGCCAAACCCATCAAATGGGTATTTTCTCCACCTTTTTCCTCTTCTTCTGTTTGTTTCTTCTTTTGTGGTTATTTGTTATCTCGTTTTACTGAAATTATGAATAGGGTTGTTTAATCACCCCTATCTTAGGCTAGTTTTCTTGTTCTATTACTACCCGTGCTTGTTTAGTCATGTTTCTTTGTGATTGATCTAGGCTCTTTTAGCAATCATGTGAGTGTTCTTGTCTCGTGTGTTTGAATCCGCACAATAGTTTAATTGTGTTTTTCATTTTGTGAGTCTTGATTAATCAATTTAGGAATTCTTGTGGTAAAAGATTCTGGATTTCATTCTTTTTAAGACAAATCTCATGTCAATCATTTCTTTTAGTTTGTTTCAGTAATTTCATTTATTTCTTTTTCTTTCTCTCTTTTTGTTTTCTTTGTCCATCCTTGCTCATTGTTTCACTGTTACTATCTTGTTCTAGACTGACTAAGAAGGATCTAAAATGACAATTCTGTTTAATCTTGATTAGAACAGTGATATCCTATATTGCGATTTGAATTAGATGATTGAACTGAAACTAAATAATAATTAGAATAGTGTTATCATGTTATTATAATTAGAACTGTGGTCGAATTTACCTAACTAGATAATAATTTGGAATTGTTTTTATGCTGATTAAACTGAAATTTGATCCCCGCCTTGCTTTGCTTTGATTGTTGATTCTGTTTAGTGTTAAGCGAATATCAATTTAGGATTCCTTCCTAATTATGTCATGCATGAGAGCTATTAGCTCTTTTAGGATTAGTACTAGTTAGTCTGAACCAGTGCAAGGCCATGAATTAACTTAGTTCAAATTCTAAACTCAAGGCTGCCCTAATCAGTGTAACCTCCTAAAATATACTTGTTTAACTAGATTAACCTAGTCTAATAGTCTCTTGAACAACTAACTAAGTCCTAAAATCTGCCTAAGGTAATTAATTTAGGACTAATTAACTAAAACAAATCATTTAACCTAGGCTTGATAATTAGTTAAGTTTCTGATTTTAGGTAAGTGAGTTTGACTTAATTAAACTAAATCAGTTAACTTAATTTAAGGAGTCAAAACTAATTGGTTTACTTTAATTAATTGACTTAAACATAAGTAAGTAGTATGAAAGCTAACTCTAGGCATTTAATCAATTAACCTTTAATTAATTAACTCAACCTTAGTTAAGAACAACTAGTTATCATCTAAAGGGCATAACTAGTGTCAGTTAACTATAGTTAAATGATAACCCAAGTAAGTAACCCTGGTTACCTAATGGTAAATATAGGGGCTTCAAAGGGATACATGAGGACATATATATTAGGAAATCAGATTTTTTAAGGATAAAAAGGTCTTTTCTAAAGTAGAAAAGTTCTAGAAGAGGGGAAGCTGTCCCAAAGATAAGAATAATAGCTGCCCTATGTACTATTTCAGCTTTTTGGATGAGGAATATGCCAAAGCATATCCCATCCTTGAGCTCCCTACAAATAGACTTTCGTTCTACATATTTTGGACTTTTTTTTTTTGGAACAAAAAAGGCCCTTGCTGAAAATATGGATACAGAAATTTCATATACACACACACAGTAGAAATCCTATACTGAAAGAACACTCGATTAGGTATAGAAATATCTGAAAAAATCTGGTTTTCTTCAATCTTGGTATTCTTGAACTTGGGTGGTAGCTGACTGGTTTTCTGGGTTTTAAGAGTTTTATCTGGTTGAAATCTGCTTTCTTGCTGGTCTTGCTTCAATTTCTGGTTTTTAAAGATCTCACTGTCTGGGCTTCTCTACTGCTGGTCTTGTTTCCTGTTAGTTGCTGTGTTGATCTCCAGTTTTTTTTAGCATTTGACCTTTATTTGGTCAAATTTCTATTGCTTTACTCTTAAAAAGGTATGTATTAACTCATCTTTTCTTAATGAAATTTCTTGAACTGGAATCTTCTTCTTCTTCCCCCCTACTTAAACTAGTCACCATTGATGAATGAGGTTATCTCTTCTGCTTTATGTAAATGTGACTGTATAGATGTTTATTAGCATATTAATGAACTGGTGAATGTGATAAATACTGTTTTGTTGTTGGTATTTCTTTGCTGAAATATTCTGTATATTTTAGGCCAAATGCATATAAGTATGGTAAGTACTCATAGTTCTATATTTAAAAATAAGGCTGCACTAAAGTGTAGAATCTGACCTTCTCTATGGTGAGGTTCTCTCTATAAATGTGCAGAAAATATGCTTTCAATTGAGTCTCTTTGGTCAATAAAGAGATTCAACAAGCAAATCTCTAGATAGGTTAGTATTAGCACTAGGGTAGATGAATTTGACCTGTTAATGGTCAAATTCACCCCACAATAGTGCACAAACAGTAATATAGTTGGCAGAAATTTACCCTTCAAAGGATATAAAGTATGTAGTTAATAAGGCCTTTAGAGCAAAGAATCTGAATCCATAAATGGTCTGATTCATTCTCTAAAAAGGCCAAAAATAGTCAAAGTATTCAAATGAATACTGCTGAAATATGGATATGACTGTAAGGGTCAAAAGGGGTGGCATCATTAGAATGAATCTGACCCCTTCCATGGTTAGATTCCTTTCAGCAAATGCACAAAATTTCCGTTTTGGTATTATAAAATCTCACATCAATAGAGTTAAGTCTGGCCCCCGTCATGGTCAGATTCACTCTAATAGGTGCATTATATATCTATATTGAGATAATTGGAAATTACAAAAGAAGAGATGCAAGTGCAAAGTATCCAGATGAGGAGCAACCCATTAGGATTTTTCTTTAGCTCCTTATTTGATATTCAAAACTGTATTCTCACAGGAGTTGTATTTGTTATTTTTCTGTAAAAAGAAAAACTGTAATTATTCATTTATGCATTCTGGGACTTTGTAATCTAAGATGGGACTGAATATTCATTTTCAGCCTTTTTAATATATAATGTTCATGCTGATCTCTAAGGCAATCCCTTGGAATTTCTAATCTAGTCCTAATATAAGAAGTAATACAGTGATAATAGGTGTTTAATCAAAAGAAGAACTTGTATTTTCTTAAATCAGTCTGCATGAAACTTTGAATGAATATTTACTGGATTTTTTTAGAAAGCATTCATTTCAAAAATCAGTCGTTTTCAATACAAGTAGAAATTAGTAAGATTATTTCCAGTTCATTTCATATCTCGAAAATGTCTTCTGAAAATCAATATGGGAACACTTCGAATACGTTCTGGTTTTAGAAACACGGGACTAGGTTATTATTAATAAATCTGCCTGTGTTTATGTTATTTCAGAAATTACAAAGGCCCAGGAAGTAAAGTGATTCTAGCTTACAAATTCAAAGCAGAAAATCAATAGATAATGTGTTTTATATGGTTGTGCATATATGATGTGTTTCTTAATGAACATATTTGATACCATTTAGCATATTAGAATGTAAAAACCTTTAAGATTTGATGGAGAACTGAATTTCCTAAATAGTATTCCTCTTGCAAAAATAGTCACAATTAGGATGGCCCAAGGTGTTACAAACGGGGCTAAATGAGGCCATAGCCCATAAAACGCTGTGTTTAGACTAATGTACACCGTTTTAAGATGATATTATAGGTAAGATATTACTTTTGGTTCGAAATTTGATATAAAAATCGATTGTGACCTCAAAAATTACCTTAAACTACATTTGGGAGTGGCAACTCATGCCCCCGACCCTCAACTCCAAACAACTAATAAAAATGCACATAGCAATCACAGGTGCATTTCGTGTGACGTGTTTGCCATGTGTTCAAAAACAAGAAGTGCACGCCATCGTGACTTGTCTAAGATAAATCTATAAACATCTTAATTGATCTTAAAACTAAAGCGTTCTTTCAAAAAAATAGAAACTTAGAGAATAATTGAATATCGCCTCAAATAGGCATTTTTAATCATCATGACCATAGTCATGACCATATAATCTACACTCGGGTGCGACAACTCATGTCCCCGTCTTCAATTTCAAATTTTAATAAAAATCACATATTGTAATTGCGGGTGCATTTCATGTGGCGTAGTTATAATGTGTCCAAAAACAAACAAGTGTATGCCATCGTGACTTGTTTCAAGATAAATCCATAAATATTAAAAGCGGCTAAAAAGTGAAAAAGGCTAAAAAGCACAATAGGTTTAAAATATATAAATAATTAGATAATTAGGACAAATATTAATAGTTAAGAGACCGTGCTAGAACCACGGAACTCGGGAATGCCTAACACCTTCTCCCGGGTTAACAGAATTCCTTACTCGGATTTCTAGTCGCAGATAACTTAAAACAGAGTCTAAATTTCCTCGGTTTGGGATTTCAATAAAAGGTGTCCCGGAACATCGTCAAAAATCCGGGTGGTGACTCTGAAAACTAAAATAATCCCAAATTCGAATAATATCACTTAAAGTGGAAAAACTCTCTTATTACCTGTATCGGTGAAAAAGAAGGTGTGATAGCTCTGGAGACTCTGCTGGGGATGTAAACCCAGAATCTCTGGTTCAGGGTTCAAGAACTCGAGCTTAGAATAGACTGTTTTATGTGGCTTTATTATCTGATTTTTACATGTTTAAACCTAACGTGCTAAATGTCGCTTTTTACCGCTTTGATATTATCTGAACTTCATATAAATTGTGCCGAAACCCTCTTCTCTCTTAGTCTTCTAAAACATCTGGGAAGTGTGCACTTCGTGTGACTTCTTTTCTGTTAGAGTCATATCCAAATTTTAGAACGAGGTACGGATAAGTTGCAAAGCCGGTGAAGCTTCTGTATTCCCGGTACGCTGCCTCGACCTCGGCTCGAGCTGTCCGCTCGGGTAAGCCTGGTCTAGAACAAAACCCCAGGTTTAGACCTAGAATAACAAAATCTCATGCCGGATCCCTCGTAGGAACGCTTATATGCATCATGCACATTTGACTTAGGGGGATCAACACAGGGGTTGAGTCCGTCTAGGATAGGTGTACCTGAAATGAAAGACTACCCTGATGCATCTTACTTGTTACATATGCATTTATTTGTCTCAGCTTGTGTATTGACCGACTAAAGCGAAAAATGAACAGAAAAACCTAGAGTGAGGTAGAATAGAGAATTCACCCTGTTTTGAAAATCCTTGAATTTATTCCGAAACTCTGCCAAAATTTCTGAAAAATAAAATAAAAAATATAGTGGGTGTATATTTTTAATCAGTCAGGATTTTTCTCGAACTACACATTGTTTGATTCTCACGGGTGTGGGATACATAGGCAACCCTCATCGGGTCCAACTCCGTTTTTCAAAATCAAAAGGATATAGCCCTAAATAAAATCAGGTGACGCCATTATAGCCTGATCGCCCAAGTGGGGCGCCAGAAGGCCGTTTTTGCAAAAGTGGCCGCCTGTGTTTTGAATTTCGACCCAATTCGCGAACACAACCTTAAAGGGCCGTATTCACAAAGGTGGTCTATTTTTATTTATTACAAAACCCTTTGCCAAAATGACACTTTTCAAAAATTTTTCTGTGGTTTTAATCAAAAACGAATGTGCAGGATGAATACAGTTGAAAACATCCCCTTCAGGGCAGTCGAGGAAATCCCTCCAGGACTCCATATGTGGTGGAGCAACTTGGGGGAAACCAGTAGAAAGTCTGTTATGCGAGCTTTAGGGGGACTTACTGGTCTTTTAAAGATCAAGCCGAGGTTGGACATCACCGAGGCTCTAGTACCGTTTTGGGATTCCGCCCACAACGTGTTCCACTTTTCAGACTTTGAATTGACGGCCACGCTAGAGGAAATAGCAGTGTATGCTGGTCTCAATGAAAATCTCAGAAGTCGATACCCAGTGGCACCCAGGGCGATGACTCCCCACAAGTTTTTGGATCTGTTGAACATTAGCCGGGACATCCAAGACCCACACTTGTCCGAAGGTTTCTGCACTTTCTATTTTCTTTATAGGCGTTATGGAGATCCCCAGGGTTATGAGGCTAACAACATTGCTCTAACTCACAAAGATCAGGCTAAATGGGAATCCCGCCGGGGGTTAGCTTTTGTGGTAGCATTCTTGGGCACCTTGATTTTTCCAAGAAGTGACGGATGCATAGACATCAGGCTTGTGGGAATAGCAGACTTCATGGTGAAAAAGTCCAATGGCACACTTATACCAATGGTCTTAGCCGATATTTACCGTGCTCTGACAATTTGCCAATCTGGGGGAAAATTCTTTGAGGGGTGCAACCTACTCCTATAAATCTGGCTGATCGAGCACCTCTGTCACCGCCCAGGCTACATGAACTACGTTTTAAATGGTTTGAATTGCATCGAGGAACATAGTACTCGGGTAAAAGGCCACCAATTTCCCAAAGTCACGGAAGCCTGAAACTCATACTTGAGCTCACTGACTGCCAACCAAATCGAGTGGACGTTCGGGTGGCTCCCTCTCAGCGAGTTTATCAATATGTCTGCTGAGGTTTTCTATCTCCTGTTAATGAGCCTGCGAAGCATTCAGCCATATGGCCCGCACTAGGTCTTACGCCAGTTGGGGAGACAACAGGGTGTTCCCCATGATGAGTATTTAAGCCAACAAGCCATTGAGTTATGCCCAAAGCTGCATTTCCTTTAGGCAGGGTCCGTCAAATCTAGAGCGAGTGCAGGTTTTTAGAACCTCAAACTCGGGTGAGAGACTTATCCAAAGGGGAAGTGGAACCCGCCTACACCTCTTGGTACGACGTAAGAGGCAGGGAGCATCAAGAGCAAGAATGACCCGCAAAGAGACCCCATGTACAACAATTCACCGAGCAAACTCAAGAGCATTAGGCTTGGTTAGAAAAGGAGAACAGCTACCGAGCCACCATAAGCAAGTTGGAGGCCTAGGTCAGGGAAATCAAGTTCGAAAACATTCTACTTACTACCTCAATTGAAGGGGAGAAAAATAGATTAGCCCAAGAAAATGAAGTCCTTCGGGCCCAGATACAGGAACTGAAAACAGCTGCTGAGAACCAGAGAGAAGCAGAACTGATGAAAGGCTTATCAACAGCCTGAGGCATAAAGTATGCAACTATGGGAATGATTTAGACAAAGCTGAAGAAGAACTAGCCGAAGTTCGGGCAAGATTAACAAGAAGTGTAGAAGAAAGAACAGAGTTTGTCCAGAGACTAAAAAGGAAATATGACCAGGAAGTCGTGGGTTTGAAGGAAAAATTGGCCGCCCTCGAGAACGAAATGAGCAAACAGGCAAAAAGGTTTAAAACAGAGAGGGAACAGTGCTATGCCATGATGGCTCGGTTAGAAAAAGAGTTGCAACAATGGCAAGAAAAGAGTCACAAAGACGCCCAAACTTTAGAGGCGAGATCCCAATAAATCGGGCGCCTACTTCAAGAGAAGGGTATTATCAGGCGAAGGGTCCAAGAGATAGCTGACTACATAGATGTCAGGAATGCGAAGATATGACTCTGACCACTTTCTTCTCAGCAGTTATGATCTTCGTCCACAAGATAATGGACGACCTTTACCGCCTCCAACAAGACACAGTACGCAGGCCCGTGGCAAGGCCGAATGATGCCCCACCGGCTCCTGGAGCAACGGAAGCACTAATGTATTCTTGATATTTTTCGAGTCTGTATTTCACTTTTCTAGTCATAGTCATGTCTTGAGTCCACACCAATTTTTATATTTTTAGAAAATATGTGTCAAGTCTGTTTTGCAAACTCTGTAATTCCAAAAATAGGCTGCAATTTTCTGTAATCAAAAGTGTTTTATTTAATGAATGAAAATTATTAGAATGAAGCTTTTAGAAAAAAAAAATATGCATTTCTTTGGGTATTGCTAGCATGAACTACTTGATGATCTGATTCACGCGGCGCCGTGATACGTAGGCAATCCACATAGGATTCGATCATAACCATAAGAGAGGGAACCGAGCGAGGAATAAAAAAGCGGAAGCAATAACAAAGGAAGAGCAGGAATGATAAAAAGAAAAGAAAACCAAGAGATAAAGCCGGGATGAAGTACACAACTGTTGCAAAAACATATAGAAAAGCATTTAAATTGATCAGGTGCATTGCATACCCCGTACGTGCGATTACCTATATGATAAATGTTTCAACCTAACGTTTTGTTGGTTCAATCTTAAGGTATTTTAAGGTGGTTGGTTTTGCGGTAACCTGGCTTCACATCCTTACTTCACTAGATCAAAAGGGAGCATAGAAATGACATCTGAAAGTCACCTGCCAATCGTCAACTCTTCCGCGGAAGACCTAAATCCAGCCATCCCAACATCTGAGTCAGCAACAGCTGAAGAGAACAGGACTCTGCGTTGCCGCATGCTGGAAATGTGGGACGCATGGTCCAATGGTAGGGAACCGCCCAGTACCATCCCGAGTTTCCCAGAGATAATCCCCAGGGCAGGAGGGACGTCCAACATCCCCATAAGCTACCTAGCCACACCATTTGGATATCCAACTGTGTCGGCTCACTTTCCCGGAAGGCCTTCTGAGGTTCGCCCCCAGGCTTTATTTTCTGGTGTGTCTTCCAACATTTTCATCGCACCACCAATCTCCGCCACGGACCCACCAACTATCTCCGGGCCAAGTTTCGAGCCACCAACATTCACATTCCCAACACCATCTGTCCATCAGGATACTGCTCATGCTACTCCCAATGCATATCCCCAACAAACTCAGCCTGAGTTCACATTGGGACAGGATAAGAAAAGCTTCGAGAATGAAAAAATAACTCGAAAAATGAAAAGTATTGAACATAGCCTAAAAAATATACATGGGCTGAGCGGGAAGAAAAGTGTCTCCTATGCGGACTTGTGCATGTTCCCGCACGTCCATCTGCCTCTCGGGTTCAAAACTCCCAAGTTCGAAAAATATGACGGACATGGAGACCCTATAGCCCATCTGAAAAGGTACTGCAACCAGCTCAGGGGAGCAGGTGGGAAGGAGGAACTTCTCATGGCATATTTTGGAGAAAGCTTGACAGGGATTGCATCAGAATGGTACATGGACCAGGATATATCCCGCTGACACATATGGGATGACTTGGCACGGGACTTTGTCCGGCAATTCCAATACAATGTGGACATCGCTCCTGATAGGAACTCACTATCCAATCTAAAAAAGAAACCCTCAAAGAGTTTTAGGGAGTACGCCATCAAATGGCGCGACCAAGCCTTCAGGGTCAAACCTCCGATGGATGAGGTTGAAATGGTCAGCATTTTTATACAAGCACAAAAAGCTGATTACTTCCAAAATATGATGTCCGCCATGGGAAAACCATTCGCGGAAGCAATTAAAGTCGGAGAAATGGTGGAGAATGGGCTAAAAACTGGTCGTATCCTAAGCCAATCCGCCATAAGAGCAACCTCTCAGGCCATCCAAAGCGGATCCGAGGTTGCAGCCAACAGGAAAAAGAAAGAAGAAGGGGCCATGATGGTTTCCGATGTCAGGAAGCCTCGACAATACCCACGCCCATTTCCCAAAGCTTCCCAACATTACTATCCTCACCAAGATACAACTTATGCTTCTCCCCGTTTTCCCTATGCGGTAATGAACGCTCAGCCACATCCTAGGCCGCAACAACAATACAATCAGAATAGAACTCCACCCCCAAAAACTAACCATCGTCCCCCAACTCCATATAATCAACGCCCTCCTCAAAACAGCCACCCGTACAATGCCTATCCCTGAGAACCACCAAGGAGACTTAATTTCACTCCCATCGGAGAGCCGTATTCCAGCCTCTTCCCAAAGTTGGTCCAAATGGGACTCCTGCAACCCGTACCTCAAAACGGGTAGAATCCCTAATCACCATCATATAGACGGGGTACCAGTTGTGCTTACCATTCCGGAGCAGAAGGGCACGACACGGAGGATTGCTGGACCCTCAAAAGGGTCGTGGAAAGCCTTATAGAACAAAAGAAAGTGGTTTTAAGGGACGAAGAATCTCCCAATGTGACAAACAATCCACTGCCCACAATCATGGGCCCGTCATCGGCATGATTTGCGAGGACCAGGATTTTGATCCAGCTCTAAAGGCCATCATCGCCATCGCAGATGTAGAAAGAAAACCCAAGGCGGCACCCAAACAAGTCAAGGAGATGAGAAAGAGTAACCCCGTCCCCCAGGTCACGGAAAAGGTTGGGACTGGAACAAATAAGGGACCCTCTAAAGACACTTTCCTTCATCCCCAAAGCACACAGGAAGGAACAAAGGGTGTTGAGCCCTCCTAGAAGGTTACAGTTCAACAAAGCAATAATGAAATGCCCAAAAATGTATGTCCCGAAGGGGACGTATGCGATGCGGGGGCAAATAATTTCACCCACGCTGAATGAGCCCTGGTTATTAGCCGCGCGTTGCAAACTCCCTTGAAGAATACTACTGCCGTCCCATGGAATTACCGCAGAACAATGGTGACATACAAAGGGAAAGAGATTACTGGGGAAATGGGCGATATAAACTCTGCATAGAAATACCTCGACCCGGAAGAGCTAAACAAAAGCAAGCTGAAACGCTTTCCGCCCAAAAGGCCGATCAGTGCTGGAGAGGCAAAAGAATTCTTCAAGAATATGAAAACCTCTGAATACGCCATAATCGTGGAGCTCAGAAAGTCCCCCGCCCAGGTCTCGCTTCTATCCTTTCTGGTAAATTCAAGCGAGCATCAGAAGATCCTGATCAAAACCCTCAACGAAGCGTACGTTCCGGCCAACACCACAGTCGAGCAAATGGAAAAGATGGCAGAACGATTTTTTGAGGTCAACCAGATTTCATTCATCAAGAATGATTTGCCCCCGGAAGGGGCCACCCACAACAAATCTCTCCACCTAACTGTTAAAATGTGAAGGTTACTACGTGAAGAGAGTTATGATGGACGGTGGATCTGGGGTTGATATTTGCCCGCTATCGACCTTACAAAGAATGGAGATCGAGACTGAAAGAATCAGGCCCAACAATGTGTGCGTCTGTGCATTCAATGGTATCAAGAGAGACACTATCGGGGATATTGATTTGGTCTTGTCAATCGGCCCTGTAGATTTCGAAGTGACATTCCAGGTCATGGATATGGATACTTCCTACAATTATCTCCTGGGAAGGCCTTGGATCCATGCGGAAGGGGCAGTGCCATCTACTCTCCACCAGATGGTTAAGTTCGAATATGAGGACCAAGAAATCGTGGTCCATGGGGAAGACGAGCAATCTATTTACAGGGACCCATTAGCCCCATTCCTGGAAGCAAGAGAGGGCAGCGAGCACATAGTCTACCAGGCTTTCGAGATTGTGGTTGCGGACCAGTATGAGGAAGGAACCCCGTGCCCTCAACCCTTCCTATCAAACGCGTCAATTATGGTTGCCAACGAAATGATCAAACATGGGTACACACCTGGAAAAGGGCTCGAGGTGTCCTTGCAAGGCATTAAAGAACCCGTCACTTTGCCTACCAATAAAAAGTTTTTTGGCATAGGGTTTCAAGCTACCCCCGACGATGAACAATGGGCTGACCAACGCAGGAAAAATGGTTGGGTATTTCTTCAGCCGATCCCACACATCACCGCATCATTTGTCAAGCCAAAATACGTGGAGGAAGAAGAAGAGGTTTTCACGGCCGAAGAAATAGAAGAAATATGCGGAGCATGAGGCAAATGTTGTATGAGGCCCATATGGTCCAACCAGGAGAGGGCTCCAGCACAGCTGAAATACAGTATATGGGGCCTGATGCCAAGTTGCAAAACTGGGAGGCTACTCCATTCCCCGTCTGGCGGGTGTCCCNTTTAGGGAAATAAATTGAGAATTGGAACAGTTCGAGAATAAGCCTAAGCCAAACTTAAACGAAATGAAACCCATTAACTTGGGCAATGAAGAAGAGATTCGAGAAACCATGATAAGCGTCCACACAGATGAAAAGACTAGAGACGCCTTGATTCAACTCCTATTTTAATTCAAAGACGTATTTGCTTGGTCCTACGACGACATGCCCGGACTAAGTATGGATTTGGTGGTACACAAATTGCCAACCAACCCCTGTCATCCACCTTTCCAACAAAAGCAGAGGAAATTTAAAACAGACATGAGTGACAAGATCAAAGAAGAGGTCGCTAATCAACTAAAGGCCGGAGTAATCCGAGTGGTCCAATACACCACCTGGCTGGCCAATGTGGTTCCGGTGCCTAAAAAGGACGGAAAGGTCCGAGTATGTGTCGATCACCGGGATCTGAATAAAGTCAGTCCCAAAGATAATTTTCCACTACCGAACATACATATCCTAGTCGATAATTGTGCCAAACACGAGGTACAGTCTTTTGTCAATTTTTATGCTGGATATCACCAGGTGTTGATGGATGAAGAAGATGCAGAAAAGACAGCCTTCACTACACCCTGGGGAACATACTGTTACCGGGTCATGCCGTTTGGTTTAAAGAACGCTGGGGCGACTTATATGAGGGCCATGACCGCCATATTTCACGACATGATGCATCAGGAGATTGAGGTGTACGTGGATGATGTGATCATTAAGTCCAGAACCCAAAGTGACCATGTGCAACATTTGAGGAAATTCTTTGAACGCCTGCGCAGATATAATTTGAAATTAAACCCAGCCAAATGCGCTTTTGGAGTTCCATCCGGAAAATTTCTAGGATTTATAGTCAGTCGACGGGGCATCAAGCTGGACCCAACAAAGATAAAATCTATCCGAGATCTCCCACCCCCAAGAATCAAGAAGGAAGTCATGAGTCTGTTGGGTAGGTTGAATTACATCGGCAGGTTCATCGCTCAGTTGACCTCCACCTGTGAGCCTATATTCAAGCTATTGAAAAAAGATGTGGCCATCAAATGGACAGACGAGTGCCAGGACGCCTTTGACAAGATCAAAGAATATCTGTCAAATCCTACAGTGCTAGTCCCGCCAGAACCAGGGAGACCTCTGTTCCTATACCTGACGGTGCTAGAAAACTCCTTTGGGTGTGTTCTCGGGCAACACGATGCGACGAGAAAGAAAGAGCAGGCCATTTACTACTTAAGTAAGAAGTTCAAACGCTACAAAGCCAAGTATTCCCAGTTAGAAAGGACTTGATGCGCCCTACTTGGGTTGCTCAGAAGCTCCAACATTATTTATTGGCTTATACCACCCACCTCATCACGAGGATGTCCTTTGAAATACATATTCCAGAAGCCAATGCCCACCGGGAGATTAGAAAAATGGCAAATCTTGCTCACGGAATTCGATATTGTATATGTCACTCGCACAGCTATGAAAGCTCATGCATTGGCCGAACATCTGGCTGAAAATCCGGTTGATGATGAATACCAACCTTTGAGCACTTATTTTCCGGATGAAGAGTTCAACTCCGTCGAAGTAATCTCGGAAGGCGATGGCACCTAGAAAATATTCTTCGACGGAGCAACCAATGCAAAAGGTATTGGGATAGGGGCAATCTTGATTTCACCCACAGGGCAACACTACCCTGCCACGGCCCGCCTCTGTTTCTTCTGCACAAACAATACTGCCGAATATGAAGCTTGTATAATGGGTATAACATGGCCATTGACATGGATGTAGAAGAGTTATTGATCATGGGAGACTCCGACTTGATCATTAAGCAAGCTCAGGGAGAGTGGGAAACTCGGGATGTTAAACTCCTTCCCTACAGACAGCATGTGGAGAATCTTAGTAAGCGATTTAAAGCCATCGAATTCAGATATATTCCTCGGTGCCATAATGAGTTAGCGGATGCGCTGGCCACCTTAGCTGCAATGCTGCCCTATCCGGGTAATGTTCGCATAGACCCATTGGAGATCCAAATCAAGGAAAGACATGGTTATTGCAACACAGTCGAAGTAGAACCCGATGCCCAACCATGGTATCATGATATTAAAAGATTTTTGAAGATAAGAGAATGTCCCGAGCAGGCCAACGGAGACCAAAAGAGAACCATCCGAAGGCTCGCCAGCAGTTTCTTCCTAAGTGGGGAAGTACTGTATAAAAGGAATCCCGATCTAAATCTGTTAAGATGTGTAGACGCCAAAGAAGCCGAAAGGATCATAGGCGAGGTCCATTCAGGAGTATGCGGCCCCCACATGAATGGTTACGTCCTAGCAAAGAAAATCTTACGGGCTGGATATTATTGGATGACCTTGGAGAAAGATTGTTTCGGTTTCGTCCGGAAGTGCCATAAGTGTCAAATACATGGCGACCTGATCCATGCGCCACCTTCAGAACTACATCCTATGTCGGCACCATGGCCATTTGTTTCTTGGGGAATGGATGTCATTGGGCCAATCGAGCCAAGGGCCTCAAACGGGCACAAATTCATTTTGGTTGCTATCGACTATTTAACAAAATGGGTCGAGGCCGTCACGATCAAAGCTGTCACTAAGAAGGTGGTGGTGGATTTCGTGCATGCTAATATCATATGTCGTTTCGGTATCCCAAAAACTATCATTACCGACAACGTCGCAAATCTAAACAGTAACTTGATGAGGGAGGTATGTGAACAGTTCCAGATAACACACCGCAACTCGACCCCTTACCGGCCCAAAGCAAATGGCGCCGTTGAAGCAGCAAACAAAAACATCAAGAAAATTCTCAGGAAAATGATTCAAACATCCAGACAATGGCATGAAAAGTTGCCTTTTGCATTATTGGGATATCGCACGACCGTGCGTACATCTGTTGGAGCTACCCTTACCTATTTGTTTATGGCACTGAAGCCGTAATACCCGCTGAAGTCGAAATTCCTTCCCTTCGGGTTATTGTCGAAGCAGAAATTGAAGACAATGAGTGGGTCAAGACCCGACTGGAGCAATTAACTCTGCTTGATGAGAAAAGAATGGCCGCAGTGTGCCACGGACAATTATACCAACAAAGAATGGCCCGCGCTTACAATAAGAAAGCACGACCTAGGAACTTCAAGGTAGGGCAACTCGTTTTAAGACGTATCCTTCCACACCATGAAGAAGCGAAAGGAAAATTTGCCCCAAACTGGAAAGGTCCATACATCATTAGGAAATTGCTACCAAAAGGAGCGTTATACCTGGGGGGGACATCAAAGGAAATGACCCCGAAACGGCTGTCAATGCAGATGTCGTCAAAAGGTACTATGTTTGATCCTCTATATATTTGCAAGTGTTCTCCGTTTGGGATGATGAAGGCTTTCATTCTCGCTACCCAAACAACATTAACCCTTTTACAAACCCTTTGAGCCGGTTACTCTTCTTTGATTACCCTCTTTGGAACCCAAAAGTGTTATTGGAGAAAAAGAAATGTTGAAAAAAAAAATGTTTCCTGAACTACGTTTGACTTGATTCTGTAAGGATACGTAGGCAGCCTCTCCCTGGGGTTCAGTCACACCAAAATAAAAATCCACATTTCCT
>ML341415.1:19966-35623 GCA_005239505.1 Nicotiana paniculata | reverse complement strand
GCCAAGTTGAAGTGTCTAACAGGGAGATAAAGAGCATATTATCCAAAACGGTCAATGCCAATAAGACTGACTGGGCTAAGAAATTAGATGATGCTCTTTGGAATTACCGGACCGCCTACAAGACCCCAATTGGGATGTCCCCATATCTCTTGGTCTTTGGAAAAGCATGCCACTTTCCAGTGGAATTGGAGCACAAGGCTATGTGGGCCTTGAAAAAGTTGAACTTGGAATGGGATGTAGCTGCAAATCTTAGAGAGGAGCAATTGAATGAGTTGGATGAGTTTAGATTCCATGCGTACTCCAGTTCATCCTTGTATAAGGACAAAATGAAGTACCTACATAACAAATATTCTCGAGGAAAAGAGTTCAAAGTTGGTGACTTGGTCTTATTGTTCAATTCTCGGTTGAGTTTATTTCCCGGGAAGCTAAAGTCTAAGTGGAGTGGCCCTTTTGAAGTGGTATTTGTTACTCCATTTGGGTCTCTTGACCTCAAGAAAAAAAGTGGTGAAGTATTCAGAGTAAATGGTCACTGGGTAAAACACTATCTTGACAAAGTTGATGACAGTCACGTGGTGGCACTTCTTCATCTCCAATGATCCCGGTAAAATGTGTCGTACTGCGACGTTAAATCAGGCGCTTCTTGGGAGGCAACCCATGTGTATTTACTTTCATTTTATTTGTTTTTATTGGTAAATTAGGTTTCACTTTTACACTAACTGGTTTTTGGATGTGTAGGATGATTTTGACACAGGAATTTGGCTGAGTATAGAAACAAAAGCTCACTGGAAATTGACTTCGCGACCGCGGTCGACTTTTCGCGGTCCGTGAAACCCTTCTGCCTCATAAGCCTTATGCCAATGAATGATCGCGGACCGCGGTCTTATTTTTGTGGTCCGCGGTAGGTAAGTGGGGTGGTTCCCAGCTCTTCCTATAAATAGGACTTGAAGGTTACATTTCACACTTTTCCCACTGTAGCTAGCCTAAGCCACTTTCAACCGTGTCTCAATTTTGCATCCTCTGAAACTTATTGCTTGCATCCATACTTTCATCCCAACATCTAGTAAGTGTATTTATGCTTCATTAACTTCTTAATTTCCTTATCTTCTTTAGTTTTCAATTTCTTTTTCATTATTATTTTCTCTTTCTAGGCTTGTAAATGTTAGGGTTAGCCCAAATGGGTTTAAAATAGTCCTTTGGAATGCAATTGCACTGATTACTTATATAGAAATTCACTCAATGAACACTTTAGCGTAGAAATTGAAAATTCTGGGAACCGTAAGTAAATAGCCATTTTCGCGGTCCACGATCCATTTTTTGCGGACCGCGGTGCTTTATTTTGCTTAAGTTTGATTAGAACTTAGCGGCCGCAGTCGACTTTTCGCGGTCCGCGAAGTCAGTCCAGTGTGTCCTTCGCAAAGCATGATTAGACTTTCGCGGCTGCGGTCGACATTTTGTGGTCCGCGAAGTCAGTCCAGCGTGTCCTGCCTAAAGCATGATTAGACTTTCGCGGCCGCGGCCGCAGTCGACTTTTCGCGGTCCGCAAATTCTGTCTAGTGTGTCTTGCCTTATTCCAATATGCTTAAACTTCAGTGACTACTCAAGTGTCTGCACATCAATGTTGAGGAAACTAACCATGTTCACTTATGTGTACTTTTCAGGCATGGTAATATCTCGTGGGGGAGGTCACAAAAACACGGGTAGAGGAGAAACTCAAAGGAGGAGAGGCCCGGGGGCACCAAGGCAACCTTCAAAAGTTACATTGCCTCAGTCATCACGACGCCCCAGTCGAGT
The DNA here is from genome assembly GCA_005239505.1 of Nicotiana paniculata. Taxonomy (NCBI): domain Eukaryota; kingdom Viridiplantae; phylum Streptophyta; class Magnoliopsida; order Solanales; family Solanaceae; genus Nicotiana; species Nicotiana paniculata. The sequence goes on along the minus strand of ML341415.1, from coordinate 33,832 downwards.
TACAGACTCTCCTTCTTCACCATCAGTAAGTGAATATGCTCCGTCAGAAGAGGCCTCATCACAGTCATCCCCAATTGACCCGGTCTCATCTCTCCCGGCCACAGCACGAGCAGTGTCTCCAGCCAAATACGCCTCCAATGAACACTCATATTCTACTTCCCCTACAGCTTCCTTATTTGGGAAAAATTCAAGTGACAGCAAAGGGGATGCGCAAGTGGTTGAAGGGGTAGCGCGCACTAGGAAACCGGATGTGTGGAAGGATCGTTTTGTAAGTTAGAAAGCCTACCACAGATTCAAGGAGTTGTGGACTGCACGATCTCTTATCCCGGAGCTCACCTTCTCAATGAAAGATTTATCCACATACAACCCCAATGTGAGGCAGCAATTCCGAGACAGGAGAGGATGGTCCTATTTCACTGGGCATCTTTCGGAGGCCAATGAGCATATAGTGAAGGAGTTCTACACCAATTTGCTTTTTCTGGAAAAGGACTCAAAGGCATCCAAAGTTCGCAATCTCACTGTGCCTTTTGACGGACCTTCACTAAATGACTATTTGGAGATGGATGATGTGGATGATTCATTATACCGGGAAAAACTTGCCGAGAAGGATGCTGCGAGAAATTGGTTAGATTTGCACTGGCCAAGCCCGGGGACACCCTGGAGTGGTTAACAGCTAGAAAGACTATCACCAGGAGGACCCTGAACTTTGAAGATAAAGGATGGGAGACTTTTGTATGTAGCAGGCTAGACCCGACTCATCACGACCAGACGCTCCCTCTCAGTAGGGTTGTATTAATAGCATCTATCATGGCTGGATACCCCATCAATGTGGGGAGTGTGATGTCTGAGGTCATTAGCCGAGTGGTCAGCATAGGTGATACTTCTAACCCTTATCCTCATTACCTGACCATGTATTGTGAAGGCTAGGAAGTGACTATGAAGCGCTTTGACACCAAAGTCAAAGCCAAAGCACCTTTCTCCTGGTATGACTTGAAAGATGAAGATAACCCCAAAAAGAAGTCAAAGGGAAAGTTGATTGCCTCCACTAGCTAGTCTGAAGAGCCAGTGGTGGTGGCGGAACCCTCACTGCCCCAGCCTGCCATTCCAGAGGAGGCTCCAGGCCCATCTTCCTCCACAACTATAGACATCCCCTCCACTAGAGCCTATCTCATGACTGCTCAACGGCTGAACATGACTCTCACTAGCCTCACCAACTGGATGCAATCAACTACTACAAAGTTGAATGCAATTTCTACAGTCGTGGCAGCCCCAGTTACTCCTCTCCCACCACAGGTCCCGCAGTCGATTGAGGACACTCTGAAACAAATTTTGGAGAATCAGAAGAAAATCCTGGACGCAGTGGGTGCACATGAGAGTGCATTGGCAAAGCTGGCCAAAGAAACAAAGAAGCTGAGGAAGACCAGAGCGTCAAAAGAGGAGGTGGCGAAGCTAAGAAACGAGGTCGACAAGCTATCAGGTGATCATACTCCTTTGGAGATGCTACTAGCAGACCCCACAGAGCCCCAGCTAGAGCAGCAGCCATTGCCTCAGTCAGTGTAGGAGGAGGAGCCAGTGAGGCCACTGAAGAAGAGGATGGCCATGTCCCGTGCCCAGAACATCAGGCTTATACTGGCAGACCCCCCTCAGAGCACACTCAGACTCAGAGGCAGGAGGCTCAGCCCACCGGAGCTCCATCACATGCTATACCAGATCCAACTCCTACAGGTTCCCCGTCTGAGGCAGTTTCTTCCTCATCTCAGGAAGTTCCTACCCCATCTCAGACAGAGCACCAGGGACCACAGCAGGACGAGGGCAAACAGGGAGTTTTCTTTACTCTTTATCTCCCATATTTTGCGCACTATTTTTGCTTTATAGCATTGAGGACAATGCTTTCTTTTAGTTGGGGGAGTGGCCCTACAGGCATTTTATTTTGGCTACATCGAATTGTATAATGAAAACAACTTTTTGTTTCTCTTTCTTTCGTTATTTCTTCTTTTTTTTTGGGTATGTATAAGATAACTATCCATTGTAAATATTCATCCCTTATGTATAGTCATCTAATTCCCCTATTGTACATATTCATTCCATCCCACGCACTTTATGTTATTTTACACAATTCTTTTCTATTTTATAGCTTCTTACTTTTCTTTCATAGCTTCTTGTTTGGTTTTCTCGTGAGCAATAAGCCTTTGGTTTTCTTAACGCCACGGTTCTTTTCAAAGGTGTAAATTGTGTGAATCGGGTGGCTCTTCCCAAGGATGGACGGTGTGACAACCTTCTTAAGGGTTTGAGTCTGTTTTTCCTTTTCTTGTTGTTTTGTTTTTCAATAACGGTGCCTCAAGCAAAGCTTCACTTGGGCCTAACACAGTTGCCTTTGATCCCATGGTCAAAGACAAACCGTTGTGTTGAGGATGGTGATAGTGATGATCTTGAGACTCTTGTGTTGGCCGATAATCATCGGGTGGTTCTTCGAGACCATTTTTGTTACTCAAAGCACGACTAAGGTCTTTGTGGGCCCTCGACTCGATCTCCAAAACAATCCTTTAGTTTTGAGTGGTGAGAAATTCGTAATTGCAAGTCCAAGTTCCGTTCCACTAGTCTAGAACTTGCCCTGGGTGTTGTCTAGGCAAAATTCTAGGTGTAACTTGACTTGAAAAGTGACTATAGGCTTTCCTTGTCTTGAACAAAGAATTGAACACTTCCATGACCTTCCAAGAGAAATATTCCCCAGTCAACCCTTTTGAGCCTTAAGCCTTTTCTTTGTACCCAAGTTACAAGCCTTTAACCATTCTTTTACCCTCTCTTGGCACCCGATCTTTCCTTGGCGCTAGGAAAAACGCATAAGTTTGGGGGAGAGATGAGAGATGTGATGAAGTGAAGAAGAAGGTACAAAATAAAGAAAGAAAGAAAGAGAAGAGAAAAGGCAATGAAAAAGAATGAAAAAAAAAGAAGAAATAAAGGGAATTGAAAAAAAAAATGTCTCTACAATCCTACAAAAGATAAAAAGACTCAAAGAGTCAAGAAAATGTGAGAGCAACAAAAAAATGAAGTGCTTAATGAAAGATAAAATTCACTCTAACCAAATACGCCCTACCCTTGACCAAAAGCCTTCATCATGATTCCACAAAAGTCCTATATGATCTCAGGACGAGTGAAGCCTATATTAGTGGTGATGTACACAAAGGGAAAGCCTATGGTACTTTGAGCCGAACTTGGGACTCTTTCCTTGATGAGAGATGAGCGATTCACCGTATTCCTCGTTCTGAGTGTCATTATTCTGAAAGGTGAGATGCTGGGGAAAGTTACGGAATAAGAGTCTGGGATCCACACTGACCGAGGTAATAGTTAGAAGTTCACTGATGAGTTGGAACAACCCTTGAAACTCTTGTATCACACTTGAAACTATGGTTTTGAAAATTTCAATCATTGTCAATGATTCATTCGCATTTGGGGCTATGGTTAGTTCCAACTGATGCTACTTAAGGTCACCAATAGTACATCCAAACTTTTGTGAAATCTCTCACAGGGGTGGGGCTTATTTTGTTTTTCTTGAGGACAAGCAAGAGCTTAAGTTTGGGGGAGTTGATAACTTGATTTTTTGCCTCGTTTTTCGTGCCCTTATACATGAATTTGGATACAATTTTACACAAAATAGCCCCGAAAGCTTATACGTTGTGCCTGTTGCAGGATTGAACCAGAAATGAAGGCATTCAGTCTAAAATATGCTCAAAATAGGAGTGAATCCGGCACAAGGATCAAACCAAACAAGGCTACTCAAGCCAACAAGGCCACCGCGGCCGCAGTCGTGGTTTCGCGGACCGCGGTGCATTTCCAGTAGCTCAGAAAGTTGATTGTCATCCACCGCGGTCGCGGTCTAAGTTTCGCGGACTGCGGTGGAGTTCCAATGTGACCCAAGAATTGTAAGTTCTCACCGCGGCCGCGGTTGAAGTTTCACGGACCGCGGTGGCATTCCAGTGAGGTCCTAATGTTTTCGTGGACCACGGTCGTGTTTTCGCGGTCCGCGGTGGTACTTCAGGGGTATTTTTGTCCGAAAATTTTGCATACTATAAAAAGACTATTTTTTAATTTATTTAGTAGGCTGGAAAATATCATCTGTTTTTCAGAGTAGAGAGCTCGTGAATATTTTAGGATTTTTATTTCGTTAGCTTTATTCTTGCATTTTTAACATTGAAAACTTCAATTTCATTGTTACGAATCAATTAAATGGGTTATTCTTTTTCTCTATCATTGTTCCCATCTTTGATTATGAGTAGCTAGACCCATTAGCTAGGGTTGTGGCTCAACCCTAGTGTGGGTATATAATGGGGTTTTGAAATTAAGGTTGGGAAATTAATGGGTGTTGGCTATTTAGGTTATTTCAAGGTTTTTATTGCTATAATTAGTGGTTGCAAACACTAATTAACCTTTTCATGACTTGGGTCTTTCTTGAGAAAGAAGACTTGAGTCTAGAAATTAGCCTAATAGGAAATTAGGGCATTATCAAGAGATTGGTAGTCCCAATCAAAGGGGTTAAACCCAGAAATGGTAAAACCTTACTTGAGCCCTAGTTAACGGGTTAAACCTCGAGAGAGTAACACCCTACCTATGCCTATATTGCTTGTTTATTGGGCACCCAATTAGACTCGAGAGAGGCAATTAGGGTATAATCACTCAAACTACCGAGAGGTATAGAGTGAGCACCTTCGTGCTTTGGTTATAGCTATATCCCTAGCAAATTCCCCGACCTTAGAATTGAATCCCTTTGTGTATCCGCCTAGGCCACAGTCACGACCCTAGTGCCTTTATCAATATTAGAAAACAACAACAAAAACAAAACAAAGTTAATCATTAATTAACTTACAAATAATAGAATACATTTAGTATAGTTCAACACCAACCAATGTTTAGAAGTGTAATTAGAAATACTCGACCCTTCTAGATCACTGATACACTCACTCCCATCTATAGGCTCCCTGTGGATTCGATCCCGACCATTCGGGTAAAAGCTACACGACCCTTTCCTTCATACTTATATAGTAGTGTGGGTTAGGCGCTGTCAGCTAGCAGGGAGGTCTTATTTTTTTCCTTGACGGGTATTCGGGGTACAACCAGATTTCTATTGCCCCGGAGGATAGGTAAAAGACCTCCTTCACATGCCCTTATAGGGTATTTGCCTTCAGGAGGATGCCATTTGGTCTCTGTAATGCACCTGCAACATTCCAACGGTGCATGATGGCCATTTTCACAGACATGGTGGAATATATTATGGAGGTCTTCATGGACGATTTCTCAGTGGTGGGAAATTCGTTTGATGAATGCCTAGAAAATTTAAATTGTTTACTAAAGAGGTGCATCGAGACGAACCTAGTGCTGAATTGGGAGAAGGGCCACTTCATGGTACAAGAAGGAATCGTCTTGGGACATTTGGTCTCGAGTAAAGGTATTCAAGTGGAAAGAGCCAAAGTAGAAGTGATTGAAAAACTCCCTCCACCCACGTCAGTCAAAGCTATTCATAGCTTCCTGGGACATGCCAGATTCTACCGGCGATTCATCAAGGACTTCTTCAAAATTGCCAACCCTCTCTGTAAGTTACTAGAAAAAGATAACCCATTTGTGTTTTCTGATGCTTGCAGGGTAGCTTTTGAGGAGCTAAAGAAGCAGTTAGTCACTGCACCGATTACAGTTTCCCCCGACTGGGAAAAACCGTTCGAACTCATGTGTGACGCCAGTGACTATGCTGTGGGAGCCGTGTTGGGCCAACAAAAAGATAAGGTAATGCACCCAATTTAATACTCAAGTAGAACGTTGAGTGGAGCCCAGCTAGATTACACGGTAATAGAAAAAGAAATGTTGGCTGTAGTGTTTGCATTTGACAAGTTCAGGTCTTACCTGATCGTGTTGAAAGTGATCGTGTACACTGATCACGCAGCCATTCGGTATTTGGTAGAGAAAAGAGACTCTAAGCCGCGCCTAATTCGTTGGGTGCTTCTTTTGCAAGAGTTTGACTTGGAGATTCATGACCGTAAGGGAACGGAGAACCAAGTCGCTGATCATTTATCATGCCTTGAAGGTGCTGAAAAGGCACATGAGTCTAAGGATATTCTGGAAACCTTTCCAGATGAGCAGCTGCTGGCCACAAGTGTGGGAGAGGTGCCATGGTATCCAAATATTGCTAATTACCCGGCATGCGGCATCGACCCTTATGAGCTCTTCTCTGTGCAAAAGAAAAGATTTTATCTTGATAGCCGTAATTACTATTGGGATGAACCTCATTTGTTTAAAATTTGCATTGATAACATGATCCGGAGGTGCGTCCCCGAGATAGAACAATTTGCTATTTTGCAGGCTTGTCACGCAGCTCCCTATGGGGGACATTTTAGAGGAGTCCGAACAACAGCTTAAGTGTTGGAGGCCGGGTTTTATTGGCCCACTGTGTTTAGAGATGCCCATCAATGAGTGAAGGGCTGTAATGAATGCCAAAGTACGGGGAACATATCCCCTCGTCATGAGATACCCATGAATCCGATACAAGAGGTAGAAGTGTTCGATGTTTGGGGGATAGATTTCATGGGTCCTTTTCTCAGCTCCTACGGCAATAAGTACATACTTGTTGCTGTAGATTACATGTCCAAATGGGTAGAAGCTGCAGCATTCCCCACCAATGATGCATGAGTGGTGGTGGGGTTCTTAAAGAAGAATATATTTACCCGTTTTGGGACCCCAAGGTCCATTATTAGTGACAGAGGCACTCATTTCTGCAATCGTGCCTTCGAAAAGTTGCTTGCTAAAAATGATGTACGCCACAAGGTAGCAACCCCGTATCACCCCCAAATTAGCGGGCAGGTTGAGGTCTCCAACCGTGAAATAAAGAGTGTGCTGACCAAAACAGTTAACGCCACAAGAACTGATTGGGCGAAGAAACTTGATGATGCACTCTGGGCCTATAGAACCGCATTCAAAACACTAATCGGTATGTATCCATACAAGTTGGTATTTGGTAAGGCCTGTCACCTGCCCGTGGAATTAGAACATCGAGCTTGGCGGGAATTGAAGCAGTTGAACCTGGATCTCGATACTGCTGGAGAAAATCGAGTCACAGAGTTAAACGAGTTGGAAGAGTTCAGAGAACAAGCATTTGAAAGCACCAGGTTGTATAAGGAACGAATGAAGAGATTACATGATAAAAACATTGTGGACCGAGATTTCAAACCAGGGAACAAGGTATTGCTTTACAATTCAAGATTAAGACTGTTCAGGTAAGCTCAAGTCCCGATGGTCTGGCCCTTTTAAGGTGGTCAACATATTTCCTTATGGTGCGGTGGAAATTACTGCTGAGGATGGGTCTAACGCCTTCAAGGTCAATGGACAATGATTAAAAAGGTATGTGAGAATGAATGAAGCCAGTATGATGGCTATTGTGCATCTGGTTGAACTTAAAATACTAAACAATCCTTAAAAACTGCGTTCATTCTATGTCGTGCCGCGACGTTAAATCAGGCGCTTCATAGGAGGCAAACTATTGACTTGTTGTAATCGTCATGCCACGACATTAACTAAGGCGCTTGTTGGGAGGCAACCCAATGCGTAGTTAAATATTAGTATAGCTAGAAGTATTTCGTGTAATAATAGGTACTAACGAGCTTGCAAGTGCATTCGGGTGAAAGGAGCAGTGTGTTAGCATGACGGAAAGTGGGGACAAAGTCGGGGTCAAGCAGGCTTTAGGCCTAAAACGCCCAGCAAAAGCCAGAAGACCCCAGGCGTTAAGCCCCAAATGCCTGGCTAATGCCAGGGGCATTAGGCGTTAAGCCTAAAATGCCTGGCTAACACCAGGGGGTCTGGGCATTCCAACTCTAACGCCAGGGTGCTCGGGATTTTTGAATAAAACGCACACCAAACGCCAGGTAAGTCCCCTCTTCTTATTTTTACATCTACCAACTCTCTCTCAAGCAAGTTTCTACTCCCAAGCACACAACCAACACAGATTTTCTCTCATACTCACACCAAAACACATAGATTAACACATACATCTTCAGTACAACAACACCCACATGGTGCATTTCATCCGACAAACACACATCAATCTTTGAGGTATGAATCTAATTCTATCCTTTGTTACTTCAAATTGGGTGTTACAATTATGAAAGGTGTATCCTTGATTCATGGTGATTCTTTATGGGTTTATGCAGTTCATGGTCATATTTTATTGTGTTGTGAACCCCAATCCCCAAAACCCTTTAGGAATGGGATGAAATTGTGAATCTAAGTGGTATTATGGAACCCCAAATAGATTTGGGTACATGAGGCAGTCCCTCAAGTCCATAAGAGCTCCCATGGAAATTGTGCTAGCCAAGTGCTCGATGTAATACCTCAATGGCAATACATATCCCATTCGGAGCCCGAGTCTCCGGGAAACAAACCACTAGTGTCATGCATCTTGAACTCCATGAAATTTTAAATGTGAAGTGGCTCACGAGAAGCCTTATGTGTCAATTGTTCATAAACTCGCCAAGGTGAAGTATGAGTAACCTTGGCAAAGTGGGAAAGCGTATAGTACACACTTTGTGACACCCACTAACTACTGATCATTTGTGCAGGGAAAACGATGCTACCCAGGAGAGCCACTGGCAAAGGAAAGGCCACGTCTTCGGCCCCAACAAAAACCAAAGCAAAACCCCCACCACCTCAGAAGAATAGAAAAGGGGGAGATGCTACTTCCAGTATGACTGGTGAGGAAGCACTAGTTGTTGTTGTTGCTATGAGACAGCAACCCGTTGGCCAACGGGAATATGGTATCAACAACATACTAGCACACTCCAGGAAATGGTATGCACGCTGCAAGCCCAAGCATGTTCACCCTGAAGGGGCCATTAAGGAAGGGAGTCTGAGAACAAAATTCCTGGTGATTTGAAGGAGCATCCATGAGTTGGGTTTAGGATATGTGTTCAGGAAAAATGGTAGCATCAACCTTAACTTAGTTCGGGAATTCTATGCAGGGTTTGACCCTAAGGACAAGGACGAATTGGTGCCAATTCGTGGGCACTTGGTGGATTTCTCAGCCAAAGCCATATGTGATTTTCTAGGTGCACCAAATGTTCCGGTGGAGCCTCTAGAGAAATTCATCCGCCATCCTAAATATAGAGAGGTGAGGCACACACTTTGTGGGGTAGATTCCAGGGCTTCTTGGATTCGGGATAGAGCCACAAATCGCCATAAAAGGTTTCCCAAGAAGAAAATGAAGGCTGAAACCCAGGTGTGGCTTAAAATGATTAATGCACGGATACTATCGTGCACCCATGACACCTTAATCAGCCGAGAGAGTATTTGTGTGCTCTACTTCCTCATGACGGGGCAGAAAGTGAATGTGGGCCATCTGATGCGCTATCAAATGGGGTTGGTGCGTTCCAGCAATAGAATTGATCGAATACCATTCCCAAATTTCCTGACTCAGTTCCTGCTAAATGAAAATGTAGAAGTTGATCCCAATTTTGACCATACCATTGATCAACTCGCACGAGAGACTGACATCACTGTCTTAAGACTGAAAGAAGAGTCTTCATTGACCAATACCGAGCGCAATGCATGGGATGATAGCTTCATGGCCCATCTTTATGGGATGATGGATTTGCAGTTGCGAATAGGAGGTCGCCCGGCGTCAGTTGATGAGAGAGATGAGTTGGATCAGGGATACCCGCTCAATGCTCATGCTCAACAGATGATTGGAGCAGGTGAGGGATACAGGCTCCCAGATGATGAGGATATCAACACATCTGACGACTCTGATGCAGCGTCGATGCACTCAGATGAGGAAGATGATGTTTGAGGAGGAATGGAGAGCGTACGATGATGAAGACGCTGAATGATCAGGGAGTTTCTTGCACCTTGTTTTTTATTTCTTTTTTTGTTTATATATGATGCACTGAGGACATTGCATGAATTAAGTGTGGGGTGTTGTACATATTGTGGAATTGTTGTACCATATGTTGTTGATAGTAAATGATTTTTCTTTTAAGTTTCTGTAGATTTTTTTCTCTAAAGTCTTTTAATTTTAAGTAAAAAAGAAAAATTATAAATATGTGGACTCTTCCCGACGATGGATCTCCTAGACAGTTCTCTTGAGGGAAGTAAGTCTAAAGAAAACACCAAAAAGATTTTTTGTTTTAGGTAGTGTAGTAATTCCCCCTTGGTTTTTCCATGGACCACGGTTCTTTTTCAAGGGTTTTAAATTGAACCGGGTGTAGGTAGTTTTTAATTTTTAGGAGTAGTAACCACATGGTTGAGAAATTAATCGCAACAATATCTCGGAACTTTGTGATGCCTTGAGAATAGTCAGTACTTTGGTTGTGACGCTTAGACTCAATTTTTTGACTCTAGGATGAATACATTAAATCGTGGATTCTTAAATTTGCTTAACTTCTTCGACTGGAATGTTGTGATAGAACCAATCCTGAATGAGTTATGTGCCATATCTGTGTGAGAGTTTGTATGTTATTACGTGCATTGCATTTGATATCTAGAACTTGCCCCGTGTGTGTGCAAAGCGAAATAGTAGTTTTGTTCAGTCTTGGAAGTGATATAGGTGTTTCTTTGTTGAGCCAACTATGTATATTTTACCCGCCTAATTGTTATGTATCGTAGTTAACCCCGTTGAGCCTATAACCCTGTTTCTTTGGCAATCACATTACAAGCCATATCCCTTTATTCGAATCGATCTTATATTTGAACCTTGTCACCTCTCGTAAGCACTGAAAATGATGAAATATGGAAAAGTTAAAGTGTGGGGTGGTAGGTTGGTTTTTGAGGGGAATAATTTAAATAAGGAGAAAGGTGCACTATTTTGAAAACAAAAAAAAGTAAGAGTCACTTGAAAAAAAAAATAGTTGTATTGTTGTGCAAAAATATATATATATATATATTACTTAACAAGTGGTGACTCTTGATGTAATGGTGCTTAAAGAAGTATGGGGTAATAACATTGATATGAAGGTGGAGTTTGGATTAATATAAGTTTGAGGTTGAAAGCTAAAGTATATGTATTAAAGTGGTTGGGGAGGTGTAGCCACTCTTATATCTAAATATATCCTACCTGTCCCGAAGCCTATATTACAACCGAATAAAGTCCTACTTGATCCTAGACTGAATGAGCTCGATTAGTAGAGTAGCACACTACGGGCAAGCCTATGGTGCATCTTTTGTGGCATATGAATATTATTTCTGAGAGTGAGTGAATTATTTCGATCTTGAGTTCCTAGGTGTTCTTAAACTTTATTGTGTGTGGAACTAACTGCTTTGACTGGTGAGGGCACATGATTCATGAAGGAAAGGTAATGTTGTTGACCTCTATGTTAGAGTAGTGAGTGGATTGTGAATAAAGCATGGTATATGTGAGTCGACTATTGAGGCGAGGATTTCACACCTTTGTCCTTAAACTATTTTAAAAATTCTTGGTATAACGTATTAAGGGATTTGCTTAATAAGTTGTGTACATGAGTGTAGTTTGATTGCTCGAGGACAATCAAATGTTTAAGTGTGGGGTGTTGATGTGTGGCTAGAATTCATGGTTTAACACATTAGGTGCCTTACATTTTATGTGCGTTAATGATGAAAATACACTTCGTATGTGCCTAATGGAGTCTATTTCATGTGTAGGTGAATTGGAGATGGAAGCCGAGTTAAATGGATCCATAAACGTCGAAAATATGCTCAATAGTTGAAAAGGAGTGAACCGGGCTATAGCCGGGTGTTTGGGCTGTAAAGCCTGGCCTAGTCAGGCGTTTGGGCCCTAACGCCAGGCCTGGCCAAGCGTTAGCCAGGCGTTTGGTCTGTAACGCCTGGTCCTTGGTACGGTCCAATCCGAGTTTTGAAGGTTTTAATTATTTCCCGGTTTGAATAGAAGTCTCCTACACGTTTAGGGTTTATCCCAAACATATAAACAGACCCAAAAACACAACTTTGGGGGACTTTTGCCATAAGAGACAAGAGAAGCTTGTGGAATACTACTCAGCAAAGCAAAACATTGATTTTTACATCCTTTATTCATTACTCTGTAATTTATTTATGTAAGCTATTTTGGATTTGATTATATGAGCATGAGTAGCTAATTTCCTTAATCTAGGGTTTTGGTGGAACCCGTTAGGGGATGAACTTATTATGATATTAATATAGTTTGGTTGGTTGTTAATCTCTAGTTCTTCAACTACGTTCTCTNCCTTTATTATAATTGTTTACACCATATTGTTAGTTAATCATTAGTTTATTAATTTTGTCAGTAAAAATAGTAAAACATTATCAATTGATATTCAAAAGTCTTGAGAAAATTGATTAAGTAAAAGTTGCGTATGCTGACGGCTTGATTGATACGTAAATTTCTTGTGGGATCGACTTTGGGCATAGTACCCCGGATTATATTTGCAGCGCCCGTTTAGTCTTTCTATAAGACATAGTTGAGCGTGATCAAACCGCGTAAAACTAATACCCGGAAAAAAAATATAAAATTTGTATATTATTTGTATATATATAGATTATGTATGTTATATACAAAAATGATATAAATTTTATATAATATTTTTACTACGAGATGTAAATAGTTTTTGGCGCGAGATAAAAGTGATAATATCCCTAATGCATTTGTATAAGAGTGTTTAAAAGAAAAAGTTCTCTGATATAACTAACTTATATACAGAATTAAAAACAACTAGAATTTATGACTACCCTACCCACTTCACCACCACCGGAACCACTGGACAGCATCTCAATGAACATTGATGATCCATCTCACAAATTTGCGCTCCACCACATAATGGCCCCTCGTTTTCCCAAGCTCTACTGTCCAGTAATCAATTTAATCACTATCCAACAACCTGCCATAGTACCCATTCTCATCTCATATTTACCGATGAGATAACCAATGCCCTCAATGAGGACTCTTTTATACTTATAACCTCTAAAGACAAAAATAGACTGTATTTGCCGTGGAAGTATTCAGTTATCATTAAAGTGTTTGGTAGAAAAGTTGGGCATCAAACATTGAAAACAAAACTGACCCAACTTTGGAAACCTACTGAACACTACCACTGATTGATTTGGGCTCCAACTTCTTCCTCATTAAATTCCAAAAGGAAAAAAATATGCTTAAAGCACTCCACGATGGACCCTGATTTATCTTTAATCACTTTATATCAATATGAAAATGGGAACCTAAGTTCATTGCACCCACCACCCATCTCACGTACTCTGCTATATGGATCAGATTACCAGAATTACCCACCGAATTTTATGATATAGACATTCTACAATGGGTGGGTACGAAAGTAGGGAAGCTATTGAAAGTAGATATTTGCACGTCCGCCACCACTAGGGGTCGTTATGCTCGTATTTGCATAGAATTTCTACTAGAACGTCCACTCAAAACTCACGTCTTTATTGGTAATCGTCATCATCAAATCTTATATGAAGGACTGAACCTACTATGCACTCTTTGTGGCCGCTTAGGACATGTTGCCCTCCACTGCACATTCACTCCATTATCATCCACACCTATTGTACCACACGCCAACACCACCACCAACTCCACCACCACCTCCACCTCATTACAGTCGACTACCACACCAAGTATTGACTACCCAGATAAACCGGAGGGCAAATGAAAAATTGTAGCCTTTCCACAAAACCACACAAAAAACCCAACCCCCTGTTATCCTAAACACTCAACAACCTACAATTATCCAATGCACCCACTACGTCTCAACAGTAGATACCCACAGACTTAAACCAGTGGGTTCCTCAGGTACGTCCTCTAACATTGTACTCCCAATCCCTGGTCCCCTTACACGCCAAAAGACTATATTACCCCCCCCCCCCCCCCACAAA